>JAFFST010053890.1:32566-44200 GCA_022414735.1 Noturus placidus | reverse complement strand
GAGTGCTTTTAAAACGATCCCCGACTATAAGAGTGAAAAGCACCACACCCTGACACTTTGCTTTCATGGAGATAAAGTCCAGTTTTGCTCTATCAGAATATTCGGTCTCTCCTCCTACTATAAGCAGCACCATCTTGTTTTTTCGAGGCTTGGAAACAGTGAGAAGACCCTGCATGATTATGAATTCCATGGCATGACCCAGCCTGGAGTAGCCACCAGTTTGCTGTAAATTTTTAAATATACTCTGCTTCATCAGGTTGCGGTCTTGGAACTGCTGAAAAGAGAAGATCTGCTTGACTGAAGCCTGGGCTTCACTGTATGATGAACTCTGCTGGTAAAGCGCCACCCGCGCCTGTCTGTCAGCTTTACTGGGCTGACGACTGACTACAAGCTGGTCCAACACAGTGCCCAACACCTGCTTCACTCCCTCATACTGATCTGCCTGGATGCTCTGGGAACCATCCACCAGCAACGCCAGGTCCACATCTACCTGCTCTGGAGTGGACACCTCACTGGTGCTGGGACAATCCCTAGCTGGATTGCAAGGATCTGAGAAGGCAGCAGATAAAGTAAAACCCTGTTATTAATCCTCTCCATATGGTCTTTATTCCTGACTAAGTGTCAGCCTGCTTTTTACTTTTTATTAGATCACATGAAAGCGTATTATTCAGATCAACATTAACTTATGTTACATATTACCAAAGCAGATGACACATCGCTGGATCTTTTCCAGTGCTGCACTCTGGGTCTCTGATCTCTCCAGAACATTAATAAAGCTTCCTGTCTCATCAGCCTTTATTACAACACAGAACAGAAGGAACGTTGATAAAAGTCTAAAAGGTGCATCACAGCAATCAACCTGAACATCATCAGGCTTCATCTGCTTCAGACATCACTGTTACAGTTTTATATTACCTCAAATGCACGCTGAACATTAGGAGTATCCCTAAAACCAATAACACCAAGGTTTATATCCAGAGCCTTGTATTCTAGAACAGCCGTGGTTATGGATGTCACATCCTGGGACTGTCCACCAGAGAGGAAGATCGCCACTTTCCTGATCAGAACACCCTGACGAATACGTTTGAAGACATTTCTACCCACAAAGCGCATGGCTGCACCAATGTTGCGTCTGTTGGATGTACGTTCCAAAGGAATGCTCTTCACAGCTTCCACCAAGTCCTTCTTATGACGATGGTCAGAAAAACGGATGAGGTACTTTGTGTTAGAACTGTAAGAGACCACAGCCACTCGTGTCCCTGTGGGACAGTTGCTTTCAGTGATATCGATGCTGTCCAGCAAAGAAAGAAGAGTCGAGCGCATTCTACCAAATAATGCAGGAGTCATGTCATCAGACATGTCTAAACCAATCACCAGTTCAGTGGGGTAGACAGGGCAAGCTGCTTTATCTAGAGGTGCAGACATGCCAAAGAAGAGAGATATGTTCATGTTGAATGTCCTTTTAAACATTGAATCTTTATCATTCTTATTAATGATGTGTTGCATAGCAAAAAAAGTAAGAGACCTACCTTTACAGCAGACTGTGGGAGTACAAAATGGTAAAATAAAGTTTACAAGTATAAATTTCTAATTTAATGCATTTAAATAGTAATTTTTAGGGATACAGTGAATCCAAACACAGTATTATGATACATTACCACAGATGTTGCGTACGTAGTTGATCAGTTGACAAGTCTAAAAAAATACAAGCCAATATTCATAGATGGCAGAAAAAAATTGATCAGTGACCAATGAAAAGCAAAAAAGGCTTGAACTTACAGACATTGCTCTTGTTCCTGGTGGTCCTTTATGGCCCTTTTAGTGAAATATAAGGAATATTAATCAAATTAATAGTAAATTTTCAAATATAATGAATAATGTTATTAAAGCTTGCAAACCCTGTGACCAGCTGGTCCGACATCACCAGGATTACCCGGTGCTCCCTGCCTGCCTGAATTTCCCTGCAATACATCAGGCCAAATTTGAGCAAGCTGAGCAGTCAGAGAAAGGAACTATTATTAGTTATGGATCATTAATGTCAACTACAGTATTCTTACCCCTCTTCCTCTTTTGCCTTTAGGACCATCATCTCCATTTCTCCCAGGATCTCCAGTTTGGCCCTGAGAATAAAAATAAAAGGTTATTATTGATAGTGTCACTGAACTACCTTAGAACAGGGTTTAGAATATCTGTTGCCACCAGTTATCTCCACAGTCAGTCACATTGAAGTCTATATATTTTACTGTATTAGGAAATAGTATCCTATATATTGGTCATGTCTACTAATTTTACATGCTTTTACAATGTGAATTTATAAGGTGTTTTGATACATCTGGACTTTATTTATTCATTTACATTTTGTTTTTATGATATTACTCTGCATAAGAGACCCTCCAAATTAAAATACCACCAATATAGTAAAGATACATAAACAAAAATACATTGAAATACATTACCATTTTATGCAGTTGTATGTTAACATATGAGCAAAATATAAGGTAAAATTTATAATTATCATTGTTATGAAATAAAATAATAGATTATATGTCTTATAATATTACTTTATACCAAATGCATAATAATACACAATAAGTGCATACAGTGCATTAGGTCCTTAATACCAACTCATGACACTACCACGCCCTGCCAACAGAGGACTAAATCTCCAGAATTCTTTTTTTTTTTTTTCATAACAATTTTTATTGATTCTCATACACTTTTCAGAGTACAACAAAATATATCAATACAGAAAATCTCCAGAATTCTAATGTGACCGCTGCCATAACACTTCCAGTTCACATACTGACTCTCAAAGTGCAAAGGTCTTTCCCTTATTCATTTATGAAGTCTTGCCAAACATGGTTCTACTTGACAAACATGGTTCTCAGCCTTATTCACCTCCTGACTTTTTTATGCTGTTTTCAACTCTGCTGGTTTTGAGCCTGCTGCATCTGATGTTATATAGGCCATGTTTGTGTTAACCAGCTAAACAGGATAAATTCTGTAAAATATCCAAAATAGGTTTAATAGAAAAGGTCTAAAAATGTCTTTACAACAAGAATCCTATACTTTGGCATTAATAATTAAAATAAAAAAATATATATTTTAAAGTAATAGACAGAAAAGCTGGTCATTTGGTTATAGAGGGGTTTGTTCTGAATCTCAGATGTGGCAGAATAAAGAATAATGTGCGTATTTTGAAAGCCTAATTGAAAATGATGAATATTTATAGTGAATATTTTTCAAATTCCATTACAATCGCTAACAAAATGTTTCAGTCTCATGACAAATCCAAACATTGGGCTTCATTTATCGAACTGCATTTGAATGGATTTATCATTCGTACTGACTGAGTTTACAGAAGAAATTAGGTATTTATGAAAATCCTGAAATAAAAAAAGTGTCAATTTACAAATAACAAGACTAAGCATTGTAAACACTGACTTAGGGTTAGGGCTAGGATATATATACAGCACATATAATTTGCATGGATTTCTGCACTTATGGATTATATTGTCCAGTTCAGATTGTAGTTCAGATTCGCATTGTATACAGTATTTAGCAGATGCACTATTTCCAGACTTGTTCGATTGACTGAGGTGATGAAAAGCAGTGTGAAAGTAACTGTTGCTCGGTGTAGATGCATTTTAGACTTCCTGTAGTTTTCATCCCGATTGTATAATACAACTCCGAACAGGTCACTCGCACCGGTGCGAATAAATATTTATTCACAGTCGCACAAAATACTTTTCAGTCACAAATGTGAGTGAAATGGTCGCACTGTAGAGCGTTGAGTTTATCCGCAAAGTTTTTTCCCATTCGGCGTGATGACGTTTAATGTCCCCGACAACCTCTGTAGTGCCATTTAACATTATGTAAATGTCATGATTTCTCCTCGCGCAAAGCTCTGGAGCTCGAAGAGAAGCTGGCAGCTCGAGGGCTAAAATGTTAACACGATTCTGGGTTTTGGCACTACAAATGACGTCAACCCTGCGCCACTCTATGGTGATAGGCTGTAAGTGTTGGAAGCCCTTGATTTGATCTGCAGCGGAGTTTTCTATGAGCGGAGGATGAACTTTAAACGTCAATATTGCAGTCGATCATGTTCATTTAATCGTGGGCAATCTCATTGTTATTGATAGTTTGAAATTCCTAGAGTTGCCTATTTTAATAATTTAATATTGGCTTCTTTATCTGACAATGACACTGAAGATTGACTTTGTGAATAATTTTACAGAACTCTAAAATTTTATGAACTCTAAAATATATAGCATGGTTACCTTACTCTGTACTTGTGTATCAGCTCACTAATGGTTTTAAGCTGAACGGATATGCATATAATCTTTGCACACTTTTTAAAATTGCCTTTGGTAAAAATGTTTCATAAACCTGTAACAAATTCAGTGTGAACTCTATAAAAAGTTATTTTTAAAAGAAAACTTACCTGTAGTCCCGGATATCCTGGAAAACCAAGATCTCCCTGTGAGTAGGTAGAAATTGTAGTATTTTGTTTTTAAAAAGTTGTACCATAAAGAAATAAATTTGAAGTTTTACTGATAAACAGTACTGGGTGGAACAAACATTAATATATAGTTAATAATATATGGGTAGAATATAACCTTCTGTCCTTTAGGTCCTGATGACCCATATCCATCTGGACCATCATTTCCCTGTTGAGGAGGTACAGTGACAACTAACCATGAAACATAGTTTGATATGACTTAAAATACATATTGTTATTTTACCAGCCTCTGCCACAAATAAACTGCACCCCACACTCACTGGAAAGCCTCTGCTCCCTAGTGGCCCATCTGCTCCTTTAATGCCAGGTTCCCCTGGCAGACCCTGCAAAGAACATGGACTTGAACATAGACCCAATTATATATATTATTAACTGCAACTGTGTATATATGTGTGTGTATATATCACTTGTATATGTACATGTATACATATACAGTCATCACAATGCACAATCAGCCAAAGCCCCCTTTGATTCTAGTGCATCAAACAGGAGTACAGCTAAAAGGTCTCATTTACTAACAATCATCACTGCCAAAGACTGTGCAAAATAATTTAATGCAAATGCAATTTCTCCAATTCAAGTACTTTTCTACAAAAAAGCACAAAAAACCCACAAATTGTATAGCAAACTTTGAAAAAATGCCACAGCAAAATCAAGCATTTTTAGACTATATAGGATTATATAAAGCTGCACAGAAGCATATGCTGCACTTAATTACACATATCTGGTGGTGTAAAAAAAACAACAAACCTTTTGTCCCCTGGTTCCTACACTTCCTTTTGATCCATCATTTCCTGGTGTGCCAGGTGAACCCTAATGGAAAGTCGTTACCATTAAAAAACAAACAGCTTTGAATACATTTATTTATTGCAGTGGACTGAGAAGTTTTATTTTGGAAGCATACCTGAGGTCCTGGCAAACCAGGCATCCCTCTCTGTCCTAAACCACCAGGAGGACCCACTGGCCCCTGGAGAGAAATAGAAAGATAAATCTTCTTATCAGTCAATCTAAATTGAGGGAAAAAATAAATTTATATATATATATATATATATATATATATATATATATATAGAGAGAGAGAGAGAGAGAGAGAGAGAGAGAGAGAGAGAGTATCTCACGAAAGTAAGATGTGGGTACACCCCTCACATTTTTGTAAATATTTGATTATATCTTTAGACCTTGTAAGACTAACATCACATGACACCGGGGAGGGAAAATGGCTAATTGGGCCCAATTTGGACATTTTCACTTAGGGGTGTACTAACTTTTGTTGCCAGCGGTTTAGTCATTAAAGGCTGAGTGTTGAGTTATTTTGAGGGGACAGCAAATTTACACTGTTACACAAGCTGTACACTCACTACTTTACATTGTAGCACAGTGCCATTTCTTCAGTGTTGTCACATGAAAAGATATAATCAAATATTTACACAAATGTGATCTTTGAACTTACTTTTGTGAGATTCTGTATGTATTTTAAATTAAACCCACAGGGTTTGCATTCAGATGGCAGCTGTATTCATGAGGGAAACTGACCTCATAGATATTTTTTATTCACTTAAATTTTTTTTATATTATTAGCTTTTTATCTTCCAGCTTGTTGTTGTTTTTTTTTTTACTGCTGCATTGCTTTCAAAACAAACCAACAAACAAAAAACACCATCAAATTACAGTAGTCTGACAAAAAAAAAAAGGACCTGTGGCCCTGAAGCTCCAGGGGTTCCTCTTAATCCTTGTTCTCCGGAAGTTCCTGATGCACCCTAAAGGTAGAGATAGGTTAGATACTCAACTTATTTCAATAATCCATACTCTATTGTTTGGACTCATTTTCATTTATTAGTGCAAAATAAGACATACTGGTAGACCTGCAGCACCTCGTCTTCCCTTTTGACCCTGTGAAAGATAATAAATAAATAATTAAATAAATTAAGGTTACTCCTTACTCATTCCAAAATGTGTACTGATAAACCTTAAGGAGACCTACAGGAATGCCAGTAGCTCCAGGCATGCCTGAGCTTCCATCTGGCCCTTGCTCACCCTGTGATTGAAGCAGAGAGAGGGAGAGTGTTTACTTTGTTATGACCAGCATTATTATGCTCACTGAACTTTCAGCAAATCCTGAATTTGATAGAGATGATACAACTATGCACATATTCAATTTCAACATTCCATATAACTTTAGCAACAGTGAAATGTTAGTAATAGGCTTTATAGTTTGGGAACTGAAGCCCACAATAAATATCATGTTTAGAGGAACATGGACGTACCGGTAGGCCTGGGTTTCCAGACTCACCCTTAGGACCACGGACAATGTTGTCAAAGCCTGACTCACCCTTCATAGAAGAGCAGATGACAGAAAATGATTCCAGTTAAAATATATGATGCCATTAATAACGTTATAGTGAGCATTTAAATCTGGAACATATTTGGTAAAATCCTGACAAATCAAGGTCAGAACAACTCTTATAATACTTGAAAAACCCCACATGAGGGCTCCAGAAATATGCCAAATAACCTTTTAAATCAGTCTATTCAAAGCTCTTTTGGCAATCAGTAAAGTAATGCAAAATGTATTTTATATCAATTTTTGAAACCTTTTGCAAATAGGAATGAGATTGAACTATAAGAACACATGACATACATTTTCCTAGACAGGGTCATGGGGAGCCTATCCCAGGGGACTTGGGGCACATGGCAGGGTACACCATGGACAGGGTACCAACCCATTGCAGGGCACAACTGCGTGCACACTCACACACCATGGACAATTTAAAAACTGGAGTACCTGGAGGAAACCCCCAAAGATTGGGGAGAACATGCAAGCTCCATGCACACAGGGAGGAGACAGAATTCAAACTCCTAACTCTTGAGGTGTGAGGCAAACATGCTAACCACTAAGCCTCCTCACATGGCATACAGTATAAGGAAATGGTTACAGTATATGCCTCTTCTTCACTTGTAAAATAAACCCTACCAGATTTAGGCAATTAACTGATAGATCAAATATTTAAAGTGTCTGTAAAACACTATAAATCCAAAGACTAAAACAATGTTAAATTATTTTTAAGCATCGCATGTTTCATTAGTGCAGAATAATATTGTCTCTCTGAGCATTGTAGTAGACAAACCTATTGCTTGTGCTGTAGCTTGTTCCTTTGATGCATGAATGCTGTAATCCAATAGTAAGACAAAGACCCAACCCAGCTACACTCTTAAGGTTTATGCTTAAGGTTTCTTCAGTTGTCCTTCTGGGGAAATTCTTAAAGCTTCTATATAGAACATTACAACAAAGTGTTTCCCTATAACAGAAGAGGTAACCCTTTTTACAAAGCTAATAACTCTTAATTATTTATTTATACCGTGAACCATTTTTTCCAAGTGTGCATCAGCCATGGAGAATAGGATTACTTGATTTAACTTGACACAGCATGCTTGGTTTTACTGTGACTTAAAGGACACCTTGTCACCTTCTAGTGTGATTTTGTCTCATTTGGATTTCTCTAATAAGAATTAAAACAAACAACAACAATAATAAACTCACCAGATCTCCTCTCAGTCCTTTTTGACCTGGGTCACCTGGAATTCCTCTGACACCCTTCTTGCCCTTTAGCATAAAATCGTATCTTTAGTAGTCTAAACTTGTAAGCACATAAACACTTTTCGAGTATTTAATCAAAGAATAACAAAAGAAATCAGAGTAGTGGATAAGAACTTTATAGAATTCTAATATATGCCACAGTGAAAAATACAAAAAGGCTTTACTTGGCTGCCTGGCTCGCCTGGCTCTCCTGGGTATCCTGCTAATCCAGTCACACCCTTAAGAAAGTACACAGAAAATCTGAATCCCACAAATGACTGCATACACATTTACACATATATACAGTTGCAGTTCCAACACAGTCTCCTCTGAAACTATTGGAACGGCAAGACCAATTCATTGGTTCTTTCTGTAGATTGAAGAGATTTAAGTTTGAGATGTTCTAGGAGATCTGGATGTCCGGAATTTGTAGCCTTAGCCCTGTCGTTATTTCTTGCTTAATGTAAATACAAGCTGATATAATACGTCAAATTAATATGTTATAACTGCCTTGAAAAATGTGTCATGATTAAACTATGTGAAGACCCCCGACCTTGACAGCCCGGGGAAACACAACCGCATAAGGAGAAAAAGAGGACCAAGAAAGCCATAGATGAGAAACCAGTCCCGAGGTACCCAGCAATATGGAGGAAGATGGACTGGAATTTCTTCAGGACCAGCGCCGCTAATAAAGCCATTCCCGATACTACACTTCTCCAGCGAGACCTGCAGGCTTTACAACACGACACGCTAGATGTGAAGAGAACTGAAGAACTAATATTGGAAAGAAATTATTTAATAAAAAAATGTGATAGTATAATGAGTGTCTTGAATAGAAAGTGGGCTGAAGCTTTTATGATTTCCTGTTAAACACAAGGAAGGGCTTACATCCTGTTTTTCTCATACATCAAGTTAGCATTCTTTACCAATATGTTGACCTCTATGCTGACAACACATGTACATTTTATTTCATCTTTTAGCTTAGGCCATAGCGCCCTTAAACACAATAGATAAGGGTATAAATACTGGGAATAAGACAGCATTAAGTTGTCACTTTTTCGGGTGAAGATTTGGTCGTTTTATGTTCTTTAAAAGAAAAACCACTATTCAGATCTTGCATAGTCTACAGTTATTATTTTATTTTATTTTTTCTTTATATTCTGAGTTAAGATAATTGTAATCATTTTGTTCTTTACTTTAATAAACTGAAGTCTACACAAAGGACGATTCGTATACAGTATCTCACTGCAAGAGTACGACTCCTTTTGTTATCAACGTCTGCAGAGAAGAGAAAGGACTTCAAAAGTTTATTGAGCCCAGAGCCACGAAAGCTTCACTTCCTGAGGAGGTAAGACAAAGTAACTCTATAAAGTGTATCAGTTGAATGACAGAGTAGCGGGTAAAACACAGAATACTGGGATAAGGAATTACAGGGGAAAAACTACAGAGATCAAACGATGAATATGAGAAGAGAGTTTATAATTTGGTATTTATATTTAGATTTATACATAGAACATAGAACATTTTGTATCAGTCTCCCCAATTTGCAGAAAGCAAAAGTATTAGAACATATCTAGAGCCTTTGCACAAAAATTGGGTACAGCCAATACAAAAATTTGGAATGTAGTGAAAAAATAAATAATATATAAACCACTGGTGTACTGTGCGACAGACACTGAATGGTTTGGCCAAGGAAAACAACAGCTGATGACAGAAACATTGTGAGAGCTGTGAAGAAAAACCCCAAAACAACATTCAATCATATCACCAACAACCTCCACAGGGCAGTGGTGAAGGTATCACAATTCCAGGGGACAAAGTGGTAAATCTTTCATCTATACATTATTGTTCTCAATAACGTAGGCCAATCAGCCTACCATGCATGTCTTTGGACTGGGGGAGGAAACCGGAGTACCTGGAGGAAACCCCCGACACACGGGAAGAACATGCAAACTCCGCACACATGGCCCTGGCAGGACTCAAACCCTGGACCCTGGAGGTGTAAGGCTAACCACTAAGCCACCGTGCGCCCGTACCCCTGCACAAACTGTAGTTTATTTTTTGTTGAATTATGTTTCTAAAAGTTGCAGAATGATTTCATTTAGAGTCTGTCCAACTCAGAAATCCTCAGAGACAGGCAGGCAATGCAAAATAAAATTTTCGACACAACCTAGATTTTGAAATGTGTGATTTTGAAATCTATATTGGCCCCTACACCCATGCACCATTCAAGAAATTTAGAGAGCAGAAATTTAGAGGCCATATAACAAAATGCAAACCACTCATGAGCAGTAAGAATCAGAAAGTCAGATTGGAATTTGCAGAGAAATACTGAGAGACACAAATGATCTGGAGCCAAAACAAACTTCTACCAAAGTGATGGAAAGGCCAAAGTGTGGCGAATGGAGGGATCTGCTCATCCTTTAAACCCAAATGTCTTTGGTGTATAGCACAAACAAATGAATTGGCCTTGCCGTTACAATAGCTTTGGAGGGGACTGTGTACTAGCCAGTTGTTTCATGTTTTATAAGAATAATAAAAAAGTGTTACATTACCTGTTCTCCATTTACTCCATCTACACCAAGCTCTCCATATATTCCCTGTCAAATATAGTGCAAAATATGTAAGTACAACCTTATAATTAAATACAGCCAAATACTGTACATAAATAAATATAGATGGAATATATTTGGAATACTTTGATTTTATTCATATAAAATATAATACTGTGTAATTTTTTTGTCATCTTAAATCAACATTCACCATTATTTCAGATTACCAATAGTGAAAGTAGTTCAAAACCAGTGGTCACATTTCTTGCTATATAAGCCAGAAACCAAACACACACAGCTCATTGTTATTGTTTTGATAGTGATTGGAGCTGTCTATATTTGAACCTTCGTGTTAAAACTATCAGAACTTAAGAAACAAATTGTCAAAACCCTTCAGGTTATATTTTATATTGTCAAACTATTTTCAAAATACATACATTTGTATTTACATTTTACAGTAGCACTTGGACCATTAATTCTGACTTGGCATCTTTGAATGGTTTGGTGTGTAAACATAAATATGTCTGATGATTATGTCTATTAGATCATTGGCAACACTCATGTGTGGCATATTTCAATACTTACTTTTTCACCTGTGTAGCCTCTACTACCCTGTGGAAGATTTTAAGACAAGAATTTTGTAGGTAAAAAGCAGATATGAGCTTGATTTAATTGTAATATGTAGTATGTACTGAGATTATCTACTGCTACCTTCAGACCTCTTTTCCCTTGGCAGCCTGGATGTCCTTGGGTTCCATTCAGACCTGGTGGCCCCCTCTCTCCCTGCAATACCACAATGATTTCAGTGTAGAAAATAAATAAATAGGATGCCTGTTTTGGGATGCATTTTAAGTCATATGAACAGTGGCTCAAGCTAAAGAACAGCTCTGAGTTTGAAATGTTGAGAAGATACAGTGGTGTGAAAAAGTGTTTGCCCCCTTCCTCATTTCCTGTTCCTTTGCATGTTTGTCACACTTAAGTGTTTC
>JAFFST010053889.1:231733-250992 GCA_022414735.1 Noturus placidus | reverse complement strand
GGCCGGGATTCGAACCGCCAACCCCACGGTTGGTGGATTAGTGGACAACCCGCTCTACCGACTGAACCACAGCCGCCCCAAAAACATTAATACACGTCAATGATGCAACTAAACAGGAATCCTCCAACCAATAGATAGTTACTAGTGTTATAACTAGCTATTGGTTGTATTATTACTAGCTATTGCTAGTGTTATTATTAGTGTTATAACTAGCTATTGCTTGTATTATTACTAGGTAGTACTAGTGTTATTATTAGTGTTATAACTATCTATTGGTTGTATTATTACTAGCTATTGCTAGTGTTATTACTAGTGTTATAACTAGCTATTGGTTGTATTATTACTAGCTATTGCTAGTGTTATTATTAGTGTTATAACTAGCTATTGCTTGTATTATTACTAGGTAGTACTAGTGTTATTACTAGTGTTATAACTAGCTATTGGTTGTATTATTACTAGCTATTGCTAGTGTTATTACTAGTGTTATAACTAGCTATTGGTTGCATTATTACTAGCTATTGCTAGTGTTATTACTAGTGTTATAACTAGCTATTGGTTGTATTATTACTAGCTATTGCTAGTGTTATTACTAGTGTTATAACTAGCTATTGGTTGTATTATTACTAGCTATTGCTAGTGTTATTTTTAGTGTTATAACTAGCTATTGGTTGTATTATTACTAGCTATTGCTAGGAATTATATGTCTGTTGCTGGTCATTTATGGACACAGACACACATTTATTCCTCAATTGTAAATGATGGGGCTTTGAGTCAACATTTCTTTAAAATCATTTATATCAGGCAGACAGCGGGCTTTATGGCGACTGGGGGAAAACACGTGGAGATGTTACATTCTGCACATCAGAAATCTTTATTGATTTTTTCTTTTGTGATTTTTAACTAAGTAACGAACTACATTGTCTACATTGTCTCCTTATATTTTATTAGGATATCAAAAATCTTTAATCTTATCTTTAAGAAAATCTATACTCTATCTTATATATCTATAAGAAAAAATATATTTTTTTAAATCATTACGTTTATTTGGTCATAATTCCAATTTGGTCATATACTATTTGCGACCTTTTTTACTTTTGCCATTAGATTTCTCAGAAACCAAGGGTTAACAAGTTTTCTGTATTCACCAAACACCTGCCTCATTACCGCAAAACCACAGCAAGAAGAAATGCAACTCTCTCTCTCTCTCTCTCTCTCTCTCTCTCTCGCTCTTCCCCCTCCCTCTTCCCCTATCCTGCTCTCTCTCTCTCTCTTCCCCCTCCCTCTTCCCCTCTCCTGCTCTCTCTCTCTCTCTCTCTTCTCCTCTCCCTCTTCACCTCTCCTGCTCTCTCTCTCTCTTCCCCTCTCCTGCTCTCTCTCTCTCTTCTCCTCTCCCTCTTCACCTCTCCTGCTCTCTCTCTCTTCCCCCTCTCTATTTCTCTCTCTCGTCCCCTCTCCTGCTCTCTCTCTTCCCCCTCTCTCTCTTTCTCTCCTTCTTCCCCTCTCCCTCTCTCTCTCTCTCTCTCTCTCGCTCTCTCTCTTTCCCTCTCTGCCTCTTCCCCCTCTCTCTCTCTCTCTCTCTCTCCCGATCTGTCTCTTCCCCCTCTCTCTTTCTCTCCCTCCCTCTCCCTCTCTCACCGCTCTCTCGCTCTCTTTCTCTCCCTCCCTCTCTCTTTCCCTCTCTGTCTCTTCCCCCTCTCTCTTTCTCTCTCACTCTCTCCCGCTCTCCCTCTCTCTCTCTTTCTTTCTCTGTCTCTTCCCCCTTCTCTTTCTCGCCCTCCCTCTCTCTCTCTTTCTCTCTCTCTCTCTCTCTCTCTCTCTCTCTCTCTGGCACACACACTTACTCACCTTTTCTAAAGATAGCTGATGGAGGCTATTTACTTTCAGAGGTGAGGTTACAGGGTTTATATGGAACAGAAATGTTCAGCAGGGGTGGACAAATCATAAATTCGTTGCTAGCCCACCAGGCAAATGAAAGCTCTAGTGTACTTGCCCCATTCCATCTTTTTGGTTGTGTGGAATCCTAATGAACTAGGCTTAAAGGGTAGGTGGTGTCTTTTAACTCCAAAGTATGATGAACTTAACTAGCTAAGAATATTAATTAAAACAAAAACAAGCAAGTGCTCTAATCCTGTGCACATAGTCAGCGTTTATTATATCTTAATAATGTAAATATCCTGTTTTTTTTAAAAAAAAGAGGATATATGACTTTTTTTCTGATTGGTTGAGTTTCTTACTGCTATATGAGCAGTCCACTAAACCCAAATGTATGCTGGGTGATTACAAATAATAATAAAAAAACATACCCCAGACACATCATCTATTTGTCCAGTTATCAAACAGGATTCTCATTCACTCATATAAGGTCTCTCTGATGTTTTTCTTTTTTTTTTTTTTGTACCAATCTTACATGTGACCACCGAAATCCAAGTCAAAATAATTCATTGTATTAAAGATTAAAAATGAAACCACATCTCTATAATCTTCCCTTGCTCACAAGTGTTCGAATTATGAGATCCAGTGGGAAGGAACACTGAAGCGGGTTTTGTCTGATGAGAGATAGCTAATTCCCTGCGGTTTTCTGAGAGTTGATGGATAAGATGTGTTCTGCGAGGGCTTTGTGCACATGAATGACTGCTTAGTGGCTGTGAAAACTAGGGGAAATGATGAAATCAAAAGCTCGCATTTCAGGTGAAAAATGATCAAAGGTGCAATACCCCAGAACGGGTCAGCTGTTTCTTTAATGGTCATGCTTGGTGAAAGGACTATGGAAATAAAAACGATATGTCGAGACATGCCTGAAAGGAAGCTTTATTGTAGATGACTTGGTAAATGGCACATTTTAGTTGAGGTTAGTAAGTCAAATGGAGCCTGATTAAAAGTTGTGTTATAATGAAAGCTTGATGTGCTGTAGTTGGCAGATAAGTGTGTCTGACTCTCTATTTCTTTTTCTGTTAGGAAACGGCTATGGAAACCACCGTAACTCTCCTGGATTGCTGGTGTCCACTGGGGGTATGAACAAGAACATGCAGGCCAAGTCGCCCCCGCCAATGAACCTGGGCATGAACAGCCGAAAGCCTGACCTGCGCGTGCTCATCCCGCCAGGAACCAAGAACAACATGCCTTCGATCGTAAGTTGCTCTTTTTACCGGTATTTTACCGTTCTTCTCAAAGTCTCTAAAGCACTTCTAAATCTCTTACTGTCCTCATGAGCAGTCACTAGATTTGTAGTTTCACAGAGAATACAAGAGCTCCCTGTAGCTATGCACATAGTCGTCATTTAGATTGACCAAGCGCCTCCCTCATCCAATGACACTAATTCTGAATTTATCACCCTCCCCTCTTTACTGCCATCAGTCTGAGGATGTTGACCTTCTATTGGTAAGTGGGACTGTCACTCAAAACAGTGACACAGACTAATAGACATAAAGGCCATCTGTCATCCTCTAACAGCTGTCATATTTTAATAGATGGCGATTAGATGTACCTCAGATTTGAAGATGTAAAGTGTAATATACAGTGGACTCACTCGCATACTCATATGAGAGTTCATCAGCATATAGAAAAGTAACTTTTGTCCTCACTTATACAAATAAAGACCACTTGGCGTCCCTTCCTAAAAAAATAAAAAATGCTGTAGTGAGAAACAAGTGAGACTCCTAGTGGTGGTTTAAAGTAGACATACCCTCTTATCACCTGGTGCTGCCCACCAAATCAGTTTGACCCCTCCATCTCTGCTTCAACTCCATTAAAGCTTCTCTCTACCCACAGAACGAGGCAAACGAGTGCATTTCTACCTCATCAGTCATTATACTTGCAAAAAAAAGCACAGCCCCACCTCCTGCTGTTGCTGATCCTGTTGCCTTGGAGACTGTATGGGTTACTATAGCGACAAGGTGCTCTGCGGGCGGTTGTAAATGATAGTTTGCGAGAGTTTGGTGGTTCTGCGTGTCAAGTGATTCATTTCTTCCCCACAAGTTTGCTTGCAAGCCAGCATCTCCTGCCTGTAATCATGTTTGTGCTTTCTTCTACTTTTTTGCCACAGAATCAGAGAATAAACAACTCGCAGTCCGCACAGTCACTGGCCACCCCTGTGGTTTCTGTGGCAACACCCACTCTACCAGGCCAGGGCATGGGCGGCTACCCATCAGCGATCTCCACCTCCTATGGTACTGGTACGTAGAACACAGCAGAGCAACAAAGTCATCACTATTGTAAAAAGGCAATAAAGGCAGAATATATCTACAACTTTATCCGCACAAATGTTATTTCACTATAAAAGAAATGATTACGGTGAATTTAAAGTATACAGTCTTGTGCTTTAGTTGAATGTATAGCTATAGAAAGTGCAGCTGCATTTCTACACACTGTGTATAATCAAGAGTGAATGTGCTCATCACATTTTCCCATATTTGTCATTTGTAAATCGACAGACATTAAACATTATTCTTACTTTGAATGCAATGCTACCATTAAACTTATCTTGCGAATGTGCAGTTTGATAGACTTTGAAAGAATCTTGAAAGTTGAAAATCTTGAAAGTCTACCTCTTCCTCTGGTAATTCAAAGCACGTGAATACCTAAACGATGTAGAGACCTAACGTTGTTCTTCTTTTGTTTTCTGCTCCAGAATATTCTCTAAGCAGTGCCGACCTGTCATCTATATCTGGCTTTAGCAGTGCCAACACCCTGCACCTGGGCTCAATGAGTGGCTGGCAACAGCAGCACCTCCAGAATATGCAGCACTCTGCCCTCGGCCAGCTGGGGTGAGCGTTAACACACTCACGCACACATGCACACAAGAAACAATATGCACTCCTGCTTGTTAGTTTGCAATGCTCTGATGATGTTTCACTCATCTTTGATTCACACATTTCTTAGTCGCATTTTTTATGTGTTATGTCTTCAATATGTGTTATGACGTCAGATATATCTTAAAAACAGTTAGGAATTATTGCAATGCACTGTGCTTGTAGTAGACCTCCGCTGTGTTCAATAACAGATTATGGTTAACATACAAATGCTAGATTTGTTGTAGCACTGTCCACCAACTGTAAAATTTGAACAGAAGTAGAATACAGTTTTACATTGAATAGTTAGTAATGTGTGTGTGTGTCACTGTTAATGATTTGTGAGTGCACGGGGCACTCGCCATGTTCTGTAACACCCCCTTCGTCTCCTTTGCTTCCTACAGAAATTGCACTAGCTCTCACTTATGTCAGGGTTCAAATCTCTCCCTGCCCTCTACCCAAAGCCTGCACATCAAGTCCGAACCTGTTTCTCCTCCTAGAGACCGCTCCAGCAGCGCCACGCCTGGCGGCTATGCCCCGCCCCCTTCCCATCCGCAGCAGCACCAGGCCCAACCCCCGCAACAGGCTCCGCCCCCACAGGGCCGCTCGCCAACCGACAGCCTGAGCAGCGAGGGCAGTGAGCGCGATGAGCACCGGCCCGACTTCCACTCGCCCCTTGGCATGGGCCGGCCCGTCCTGGACGAGCGCGACAGTCCATCTGTCAAGCGAGTCCGCCTTTCTGAGGGCTGGGCCACATGATAAGCCACACCCCCCCACCTCAACAGCCCCCACACTTGACCTCGGTCCATCTTCACATTCACACGTTCTCTCAATCTGCTCTGATGAATCGCAGCCCTCCAAGCTCTGTGAAGTCACACACAATGTAAACAGACAGGAGGGCTTTTCTTCAATTTACTTGTTTTTCGCGCTCTTCTTCAAAGAGCATCAAATGTACATGTTGTCGTGATTGATGGGTGTCAGGGAGGGAAAGGGAGGTAGCGGCTAGCATTAGCGGGTTAAGACAGGGATTTAGCGGGTGGGGTTACTATGCATAATTTTTGCTGTGTGTGGATTTGACTTTCAAGACTTAACCATATATGCATATATATTTACACGTGTGTGTAGGTGTACATATATGCATAGTAACAAAAAAAATCGTCAGGTACTCTTGAATTTTTTTGTAAAGGTATTTACAACTTTCCTCAGCGACATTCAGCCATGGGAGAAGCTCAGCTGAGGGCCAGCGCCGACAGGCTAGCACTTGAGTTGCTCTTTGTGTACAGATTTAGTTCTCTTCGCCACTCTCTGCAGAATGTTCCCTCGCTAAATGTATGTTATGATTGACAAAGTCATGTTGCAGGTTCAACGTATTGTACATAGAGAGCGGGCGGGGACAAGGGGGACGGGTCGAGGTTGCCAGACATCGGACATTGGACTCAAACGGAAGGTTTTATGCAAGATTTTTTTGAAGGATTGTACAGATGTACAGCCCCTTAGGCTTTAGTCAGGGAGAAGGAATATTTTAGAACCTCTGATGAATCAAGCGCTTTTTTTTGAGAAATGGGAGTTATTTGCAAAAATGTCAGTAGATGAAGGACCATACCTTAAATTAAGAGCCATGTTAGTTTATTCTGATGAAATCACACACCTAGGACTTGCTTTAAATGTTCAGTATTAAAAAAAAAAAAAAACAAGAAAAAGAAACAATTGTATGATACTCTTGCTTATATTTTCATATAAAAAGGAATACAATGCAAAGCATTTTTGTGGCGTTTTGTAGTTTATATAAACCAGAATGAGTTTTGAAAGCTTTGCCTATATGAAAAATGATAGTTGTATAAGAGTGATTAATCTTGGGCTTTTCAAAACTAAGCCATGACATCTGAGAACCCTTGCTTTGCTGATTTTTTTTTTTTTTTTTTTTTCTTCGTTTTGTAGAGTTTTTTTTTTTTTTTTTTTTAATGTGTATTTCTAATAATATTGAATAATAATATTAAGATTCTTTTAAATATCTGTGAAATTAACATGCTTGTGTATAGCTTTCTAATATATAAATATATATGATAATTATGGTCATAACATTTTTTGTCAGTGTGAGGTTACATAAGTACAGATGTTTGTTTTGTGTTTTTTTTTTTTTTTCTTTTTGCTCCATACTGAATCTTTCAAGGAAATCCCAGTAAGAACATTAGACTCAGTGTAAATGACACAACAGCAATTGTCATGAATATCTAGTTTTGGAAAGATACACATCTTTGAGTAGTAATGGCATAATGACACTCAGGTGAAGAACGTGTATGCTCCCAAAGTAAGCACACTTACTATCGGATATATTTGCTGACAGTTAAATTCCCATTTTGCAGAGTAATAAAGATCCTGTTCACTTACATTTATAGCAGAATTGAGCATTTCTTGTTGCGATAGCAGTGGTCAGCCTGCTGGTGTTTATATATAACTTTCAGTGAGCACAAGATATTTATCCCGATGTGTGCTTTGGTTAGGAAGAAGCACAACCTTTCTGAAATGACAAACCTTTAGTCTGTGAACCAAAGCAGATGCTGTTTAAACTCAAAACAAGGAGTCTATAGTTTCACTTGAATTGACATTGCACTGAAAGATTTAAAAGAGAAGTTAATGGGTTGTTTTTTTGTTTTCATTTTTGACTAAGGGATATATCATGTTATTACGGATTCATGTTTATGAGGAGGCATATGTTGTGAATCCTTGATCACTTGTGTTTTGCTAGTTTGTCCCATTACATTAGCACATTTACCCGTTTCCTCTGATCATACTGAGATCGCTACAGTGTCATCGTTTTGATTTCGCATGAATCAGAGACTGGACATTTGTTGAAACCTTTTCTACCAAAGACATGGGCAGTGTTATCTTGGCTTTGTTATATTCCATTCTCTTTGGGATTTGAGAAGGTCATATTTCTGAATATGTTGTTTTGCTTTATGTAATTTACAATAATACTGGTACCTCATATTCACCCTCACAGTACCTCAAATTACTATTCAACCAATTCTGATGAGGAATGGGCTGGGGGAAAAAAAAGACAAATAAAAACAAAACAAAATTTATTTAAAAAAAAAAAAAAAAAAAAAAAAAAAAAAAAAAAAAAAAAAAGAAGAAGAAAAAAAATAATCATAAGAACCTAACAAATGTACAGTATTGTGACTCAGTATGCCATCGTTTATTCTATAAAATCTTGCATTATGTACACATATGACTCCCTGGTTCACCTGTTTTGGTTTGCTGTTCTTTTTCCTTAAAATATTGTTTCCATTAAAAAAAATGCAAATAACAAAAAAAAAGTTACAAAAAAAAAAAAATGTAGTAACAAATGTAGCTTGTATAAACCTACATTGGTATGGTGGAAAGGAAGTGTGTTTCTCTCTTTTTGTTTTCCTTTTTAATTTTATTTTTATTTTATTTTTCAAACCAGGAGAAAGAGGCTTTCAGCGGCATAAGCTGGACTTTGTCGCCACTTGAAGACAAGATGTCATTAAATTAAAAAAAATCACATCTCTGTATCTCAAGGGACTTGATTCAGCTGTATGTAGTGAAAAATTAATGTATGGATATTAAAAAAAAAATCATTTTCTCCTGCTGGGATTCAAAAAGGTATTTGTATTTTGCAGAGAACTCAGTAAAGTTACTGGCTTTCTTAGTTACCACTGGTGCTCTGGTCTGGGTTTTTTTTTTGTGTGTGTGTGTTGTCTATTTTTTGCCTCTCATTACAGTCATTTTTAAATTTAATACAAGCAGAAAAGGTGATTAAGATTCATAACAGTGTAGATACGATACAGATCGAATGAATTTCCCCCTGGGGGATCAATAAAGTATCTATCTATCTATCTATCTATCTAGATAAATCTTTACTCACAGTTAATTCTGAATTGATATACTGGGAAATACCATGCAGGACAAAAGATTCAACATTTTACCACCGAAAAAAATAAAGCTTAGCTTAAATTACAAGTGAACATTGTTTCTTATTTTATTTTATTTATTATCATTCTCCTGCACATGAACAGAAATGAAACAATAAAAACAAGGTTAAATGAAATCACAGAATATTAGCTTTAATAAGATGGACTGGCACCCTGTCCAGGGTGTACCCCGCCTTGTGCCCGATGCCTCCTGGGATAGGCTCCAGGTTCCCCGTGACCCTGAAAAGGAGTAAGCGGTTGAAGATGGATGGATGGATAGAAGATGTCATACATGGAACGAACTCTATACGCTCAATATAAGATGAAAATAAACCACTCATTTTATTAGCAGACAGTTCAAGAAGCACTTCAAATATACTGTATCTTTGAAGATTTGTACTCTTTATATAGGCAATCCGTATAATCATATATGAACGTACAAACTGTATTATATGTACAGAAATGTCCTGCCCTCCAAAATAACAATATTCAAGCACCATGAATGTGTACTTTACCTATAAATGCTGATCTGTGTGAACGCTTTGTGGCTTTGCATTCCACTCCCTGGTTTTTCCTGGCAGTGCTCCACTGCTTTTAATATCTCTCAAGTAACCTCGAAATCTCTCTGGGAGCAGGGGAAACATGCGTATTAACACGTGTTCTTCTAATTTGCACTCATCAGCTCCTGGAGCGAGTGTGTTCTACCTCCGCTCCTCAAGTGTGCAGGGCTGCAGAAAAGCCACAGGCCTCTTCTCGAAGTCGGCGTTCTTTACTAAGCGAGTGCTGTAACGTACTGTAAAGGAGAAAATACAAATATGACTCAAGCAGAAATTGTGTGATCTGTTCAGTCATCATGGAGGATTTTGCAGCTGTGGTGCTTCAACCTAATGCCATGGTCAGGGACCACACAGGGGATGAGTAGAGCTTTACCACCAACTGGTTGCCCACTATTGGCCCACACACACTGCCACATGTGTGGGCATGCTGGTGGTATACCAGGAGAAAACGCCTGCTGTACATATCTGACCAAGTCTTGTTAAGTAAAGTCAGATCTTAAATGATTGTAGGTGTTGAAGCCCAGGCCTCCCTTACAGTATTGTGCATTCAGGCCAGGTCTTATTAGTCATGCATCACATTATATAAGCATTTAACTTGATAAGTTAATAAATAATACAACAAAAATGATCAATGGAAAAAAAAAAAAATACACATGTTCTTCATTACAAACGTGGTAGTGGTGGCTTCGCAGTTAAGGCTCTGGGTTTCTGAACAGAAGGTCCGGGGTCACTGCCAGACTACCACTGTTGGGCCCTTAAGCAAGGCCCTTGACCCTATCTGCTCAAGGGGGTCGCTGTATCATGGCTGACCATGCACTCTGACCCCAACTTCCTAACATGCTGGGACATGCGAAGAACAGGATTTCACTGTGCTGTAATGTATATGTAACCAATATGGACTCATTATCATTATCAAAGTGTATGAGAGTAAAAATACTGAAATCAAACCGTATAAACAATCACATATTAAAGGAAACCTCTGGCATATAAAACATGTTTGTATTCATATATTTGTGAGCTACTTAGCAATTCCGGTGCTAATTTGTTGGTCGGTGCAGTATTTTCATTAATCCTGTGAAAAGTTAGCGATAGTGTACCATGCTGATGTCACGTGGACACATTGCTAGCACAGTTACAATGGCATTTAATAGGAAAGAATATTTTGTTGTGAGCTTATTTTCTCACGTATCATTTTCCAGCAAAAGTTCAATGTTATATTAATCTGAAATCCAATGTAGATATAGTGGAGGCGCCAAATACTGGACTTCCAGAATAAGTTCCAGAATAAGTTCCAGAATGCAATGCAGCTATATGAGTCATGGTTTGTTAGCCATCTATGAGGTGACAAGCACAATGGCGTTGATGTGCGGCATCAGCATGAACGTTGAAGCTTTGGAAGATGATCTGTTTGAGCAGACTGGGTTCCTCTGGGTCATTACAAAGTCTTAAAAGTCTAAAATTTGAGTCTCCTGATTATAAAGCTTTAAAATGTTTTAAATATGTATATTCAAATTTGAGATGAGATCTTAAATCTTAAATGGGCGCACGGTGGCTTAGTGGTTAGCACGTCTGCCCCACACCTCCAGGGTCCGGGGTTCGAGTCCCGCCAGGGCCATGTGTGTGCGGAGTTTGCATGTTCTCCCTGTGCGTCAGGGGTTCCCTCCGGGTACTCCGGTTTTCTCCCCCAGTCCAAAGACATGCATGTTAGGCTGATTGGCGTGTCTAAAGTGTCCGTAGTGTATGAATGTGAGTGTGTATGTGATTGTGCCCTGTGATGGACTGGCACCCTGTCCAGGGTGTACCCCGCCTTGTGCCCGATGCCTCCTGGGATAGACTCCAGGTTCCCCCGTGACCCTGAAAAGGAGTAAGCGGTTGAAGATGGATGGATGGATGGATCTTAAATCTGACTGGAAAATATAAGTGTTCAGGCTGAGTCACAACTCAAAATTGTTGTAGTCTTGTTTAGGTACATGACATTACGTGCGTGCTTCACCAGAGCTTTGCGAGCGAATTCGGTGTAATGAGGAAGTGCAAATTCAATTCTCTGTGGCTGGAAGATGAGCGGTTTTGGAGATGTTTGGCATCAACTAATAATAAGCCAAGTGCAATTTATGCAGCAAGACTTTTAAATTGGGTAGAATGGGAATTAAGGCATTTTAGTACCCACCCAAGGACACTTCGGCATGTGGGCCGGGAATCAAACCGCCAACCCTACGATTAGTGAACCACCCGCTCTACCACCTGAGCCACAGCCGCCCACTGTAAATCCCACTGTACCACTGTGTAGTTAAATGGCATTATGGGTAATGTATGAAACTCTTAAGCAAACTGAAAATAGACCAACATGCCAATGAAAGATGTTGAAATTAAAAAAGTTCAACTTAGAATTTAATCATAAAATAAATCTTCTGCACCACTGAAGATCACATATTGATATTCATTGAGATGATATTAAGGACAATAATTTTGTGTTTATATATATATATATATATATATATATATATATATATATATATATATAGGACATTTTATGAAGCAGTCTGTTCTGAGCTTTAAAAAACAAAATGATCATTGCAAGGACAGATCATCTCCAATAGACGTAATTGTCTTTAATAGGAAACCTTTTTACAAATTTGACACCAAACCAATTTATTAAGCTGCATAAGAGTTTTTCAGCTCTCCACATTGTATGATACTGTTATCACATAATGAGCATGGACTCTGCATGGATATTAGCAGTATTATACTCTGTGAACTTTTCTCCTTGGCACGACCACTGTTAACAGATGGCAATAATCATCAAAGGAAATGAAAATACTCAGTGCAACAGACACTTCCAAAGGACATTATTCTGTTTATAACACACCTCCAATTGATTGTTTGGAAAAGAATTTCATGGCTGATCTTTCTGATTGATATTATAGTAGTAATGATAATGACCATGATGACCTTGGCATGTACTTTAAATCTTATTAAAGCTGCTTTTCGTGACATTTAGGTCTTTAAACCAATAATCAAAATGAAACGTTACACACCACATACTTTCACTCCACCCCTTCCTGCTGGGGGGGGGGTAATTAGGAGCAAAGTTTTGCTAGTCAACCAGCATGAACATGACATCTTCCAGTTTGGATTTCATGTTGGTCTTACCTTCTTTTTTTTTTTCCTTTTTTTTAAATGTATATTTTACTGCACCACTCAACACTTTCTCATACACACACTTTTGTTGGTTTAAACTTCCATCTCTTTGACATAGACATGTTCAATATGTAGTTTTCAAGCTTCATTAATTGCCGTTTTGATGCACACAGTCTGGTGGTTAACAGAGTTAATGTGCCAACTGATCCAACACCACTGCAGAACACTTTTACATAAGAAGCCTATAATTCAGACTAGATTTCCAAACTGTTTAGAAGATATCCAGACAACTAATGTAGACTAATCTTTACATGTGCTCCATGTACATGTACTGAAAAATCCAGTTCAGTTTAACCAGACACTACCTACCAAAGCACAGGCAGAGCTGGTCAATCTGATAGACCACTTTTGCCAGCTGCTAAGTATTAATAGAAAGGAAACAGTTTCCGCTACAAATGCTACATCATATACAAGTTGTTTTAAGGAAAAACACTGAGGTGATCAGAAACTCTCGGACATTTATCGATCAATTTAGTTAATAACAAAACTGGGAAATAACTTACATTTAGCAAAGTTGGTTTGATCTGTTCAGCAACTGGTAGTTGGTCAGACTGAACTGGATTTTTCAGCAGGGTTGTCTATAAATTTAACTCAATTTTAAACAATAGTTCATTCTGGTCCACTAATTTGATTGTGGCCTTCCAAAAATGCTGATTTTTAGTATAACAGCCCTGTATAACATTTCACCATGTATCACTCTGTCCTCTCTGTGTTCGCTCCATATAATACAATTATAGCAAGAATTCGTTTGGGTCGGCTGTGGCTCAGTCCGTAGAGCGGGTTCTCCACTAATCGTAGGGTTGGCGGTTTGACTCCACATGCCGAAGTGTCCTTGGGCAAGACACTGAACCCTACGTTGCCCCCAATGGCAAGCTAGCACCTTGCATGGCAGCTCTGCTACCATTGGTGTGTGAGTGTGTGTGTGAATGGGTGAATGAGACACAGTGTAAAGCGCTTTGGATAAAAGCGCTATATAAGTGCGCCATTTACCATATACTTCGTTACATTGAAACTGTTACTACACTTACTACTACTGTTAGTCAGTCTGTGCGTTGGCATGGCAACACGCACCACTCTATCCACACTGTAAGAAAAGAAAAGTTGACTTAACTTAAAATTTCCAGGCAACTTGCTGCATGGCTTTTTTGAGTTTACTCGACTTCACTTCACTTCACTCATTTTTTAACCTTGAGTTGAGTAAACTCAAAAAAAGCTGTGCAGCAGGTTGCCTTGAAAAGCGAACTTAAGTCAACTTGTTGCCAGTTGTGGCTTCTCTGGGATTTATTTGTCATTGGTGGAGCAAAACTTACTTACGCTTATTCTTTTTCAGGGTCATGGGGGAACCTGGAGCCTATCCCAGGAAGCATCGGGCACAAGGCGGGGTACACCCTGGACAGGGTGCCAGTCCATCGCAGGGCACAATCACATACACACTCACATTCATAAACTACGGACACTTTAGACACGCCAATCAGCCTACCATGCATGTCTTTGGACTGGGGGAGGAAACCGGAGTACCCAGAGGAAACCCCCGACACACGGGGAGAACATGCAAACTCCACACACACATGGCCCTGGCGGGACTCAAACCGCGGACCCTGGAGGTGTGAGGCGGACGTGCTAACCACTAAGCCACCGTGCGCCCCATGGAACAAAAGTACACAAAACATTTGTCTGTACTGTGTCTGAAATGTCAGGTGCTCAATATTAATTCCCTGTTTATACAACTGCTGTGTAAATGCAATCGCATCATGCTGTTGTACTGAATATGTTGTAGCCAGAGACATTAATTGCAAGTTCAGTACAACAGCACTCTTGCTCATGCGATATTGCTTAAGCATTCAATCCATTAAGTGCAACTGCATTTTTTTTTTTTTTTTGGTCTTTTCTTGACATGAAGTTCCTTTTTTACAGGCTAATGATGTTCAGGGCCAAAACGTTCCCAGGACACTAACATGTGGTGTATTTTAGTGGTTGTTCGCAGAAAGGTATTTTACAAGTAAGTTGTTGCTTAAGTGCCCAATTTCCAATTATTCCTACTGCCACCGAGAACTGCCGCATCACATGACCCTTACACGACTTCTGATTAGGCTCACCTGTTCACGGCTCGCGTGCTTGGGCTGCCTACTGATCACGTGGCTGTTGAACGTTTGAGTTTGGTTTGCCCTTTCAACTTGGCAGCCTCAAGTCTTTTTGTTTTTAATTTTTAAATAAACCTGATTTTTGTATTTCACCTTAACAGGTGTCTCTAGTGAAGGTTCGGAGAGCGTTGCCCTATAACGTCCCCCAGATCTTTGAACCAGTTAGTGCAAGTTTGCATAAAGATTAAATAAATTGAAGGTTACGGGAAAGTTAGGAGACCGTTCTCTAAACCACTATGCGTTGGCATGTCTGCAAAGAAAGCTTTTCCTGAAAAAGCAAACGGGAAACCTTGATTAAACTATTAAACTTCAAATGAAACGTTTGCGTCCATCTATATATTTACATCTCTTGCTCTGTACAGTGGTTGCTGGTGGGGGTGTAACGCGCCCCATTGCCACGAGGTGGCAGCATTGCATAATTTTTCTCCACTCGTAACATTATTCATCACTAGAGGGCACTGTTGATCCAAAATTGTCTTTTAATATTTGATGAGCTTTAGTAACCTGTTTAATGGCAATACTGATAGCCAAGTTTCCGGAATGTTGGTATAAAAAACAATATTAATGTTTATTAGTTTAAAATGTACATTTTCACTAAATAGAACACTTGGAAAAAAAAAGGTTAAAGTTTCTGTAGAGCCTTGGAGCAAAGTGTTTCCCTATCTGAAAGGATTAGAACCACATTAGGAATCCAATAACCCTTAATTATCAAGTGAACCATTTTATTTATTTATTTATTTATTTATTTATTGTGTGTGTGTGGGGGGGGGGGATAGAAAGGGACTACGTGCAAAATACATAGTGGTTTAATTAGAATTGAAGTCAGAATTGGTTATTTGTGCGTAGAGCCGAATTAAAGCTTATTTGTTTGTTTGTTTTTGCTTGTTTGTTTGTTTTAAACATCCTACCTAAAGTGTACTGTTCGAGCAATAACTAAAACAAGCTTCCACCGTTTGTTGGAGGCAAAATGACCCAAAACTAGAAGAGGAAGAATTATTCTATAAAGCATTTCGGGACCTAAATGTTGGCTCATAAATACCCGGATTATTCTCAGTGTAAGTAAATAAATCCAAAAGTTTTGGCTTTGATATCATTTTGGTTTTGGCTTTGATTCTGAAACACACACGATGATCAGTACATAGCGTTTAATTAATATTTGTAAAACATCGGATCAAGTGTGTGTCTGAAAGATAAAGAATCATTCCAAGGTTGTGTAATTCATTTTCGAAATTTTATTCATTTGTCTTGCACGGAACAATAATTTCACGGGGGGGAAAAAAACTCCATTAGAACATTGCAGCTGACGCATCTTAAAAAAGACAAATTATGGATAGTGAGCAGCACTTAATGAATTTATTAACTTCCTCTAAAACACTGAAATGCATCGAGCATTTATTTATTTTTACAAAAACAATTCTTCTTATGAGGCAAAAAAGAAGGAAAAACACTCTAAATGACGTACAATATATATATATATATATATATATATATATATATATATATATATATATATATATATATATATATTCTGCTCTCGTTTTTAACTGAGTATAAAATACACCTTTAACAACAAAACATTGAAATTCGAGTCTATCACAGATCAGAACTAACAAGATGTTTATGTACAGGTTAAGTGTTAAATGAAGTCTATGGCTGGAAGATTATTTCACTATCATCAGGCAAAAAAAAAACAAACAAACAAAAGAAAACAAGAAGAACAAAGTGAACGCTTTTAGCCTAATGAATATTCATGAAACACTCAGAACAGGCTCAGCCGTTAGAGAGCTAATGGGTGTACACTGCAATGTAAATCAATTGTGTCTAGGCTCTATAACACACACATCTGGTGGAAGTGATCTTTTCATTTTGATGCATCTGATAAAACTTGTGAATTTCATTTCTGACAGTGTCGATGTATATGATTACAGTATCAGATGTGTTATTTAATTTAAATAAAGCACTAGGATAATAATAATATCAGCACCAGAAGTAAAGTGTTTCAGATGTTTGATGCTCTTCAGTACTGTTATATTGCAATCACAGATTTTTCAGTCTTCATTTCTTATTAGTCTGGTATTATCAGTTCAGCAGTGTGCTGCTTCTGGGGGAGTTCAGGAGGAATATTGATGGAGATCATTACAAACGTTTTAGAAAAGATGTCGTTCTGATTTCCTGCATTATGACCCGTTAGGGGGAAAAAAAAACACTAAGTGCTCGAGGAACGAATTAGTAAACGGGCACGTGACCTAAATGCGCCAGCGCGAGCACGTGTAGGTATTTTCGCGTACGATACAAGGAGCCTAATTACACCCAGTCCATAATCTAAACTCTTGCTGTTTATTATTATTATTATTATTATTATTATTGTTGTTATTATTATTATTATTATTAATATTATTATTATTATTTCTCAGTGACGTTTTGTAATTGTAAATATGTACCACGTGTTATTCTGTTATTTGCTCTGCTTTGTAGACTGCACATCCCGGATTAAACAGCTCTTTTACACGTGCTCTTTCATCTTGTAAAATTTCATCTTGTGTAGAACACTGAATGGAGTATAGGTTTGCAGAAATGTCTATTATTTAAAACCTAGCTCACCCTTACTTATAGAAAACGAATAATAATTATAAAAAGAAGGCGATTTGATTTTTTTTATTTATTTATTTATTTTTTTTTTGTCACGGTTCATGTCCCAATTTGATTTGAGGTGGTTAAGTAACGAGAATTGTTGCCTACATGTTTTCTCATTCCTTGTGTGAGATTGAAACAAACAAACAAACAAACACGGGATCAATTTTCACACTTAATAAATATTAGTAAATGATCCTGTTAACAAAAACATGCCGAGGTGCATGTTTGTATGGGAATATTAGGTGTGTTCGGCAGGAGAAGACAATTAACTCGTGTTAAAAGTGTGTACTAGGGCGGAAGTAAAAAAAAAACTGTTAGTGCATGTTTAAACCCGTTAATAACCTACACAATATTTGTACTTAACAGTACCACCACCACCAACAACAACAACAACAACAACAACAACAACAATAATAATAATAATAATAATAATAATAATAATGTTTATATATGGATGGATGGATGTTTATATATATCACCCCATTTCCCCACTAGACACTAAATTTCTCTTTGAAAATGGATAAAACACGCCGCATGTCATTACATGAACAAACCGCTAGGTGTCGCCAAGAATCGCGGAACTGCTTTCCACTGACCCAGATTTAATTTTCCTTAATTTGAAATAAAGCTATGACGTGTTCAAATTAAAAAATGACAGCTTTCATTGCTGGCCAGTTCTGCCATAAGTGCAGGATATATTTCCTTTTAAATGACTGTTGCTGGCCATACATTTGACCTGATGACCAGAGAGCCGCTGTGCACACCAACGCACAGATATCTCATAAGCTGTAACATACCATTTTAATAAAATATACTGCATCTAAAAAGGTCACCTGCAAAGAAATAATGTTTTGCCAAATAAAAATGTTATCATATAATTAGACCAAAAATATATGACACCAGTAACGTTTGTGACAACAATAAAAGAAATACAGAAAACATGAAACAGCATGAACACACACACACACACACACACACACACACACACACACACACACACACAAAAGGCTTACCTGTATCTGCATGCATATATTTAGCGCGTGCATTTTGCAACCTGAATAAAGTGTTAAAATAATATAGACTTGTATTTCAACCGTTCACATCTCGATTTCCAATTCGGATATCTGTCCTACGTGATCTCTAAACGAAATTATAGTGCACTATTATTCCACGACTCAAGAAAAGACCAAAATCAACCAGCATTACATGTTATTATGCTGTCTGAAAGCGACTAAAACGGTTAAAAAAGTTTTTATTATTATTATTATTATTATTATTATTATTATTCTGTTTTTCAAAACTATGAAGGATACATGTATGGTGTTTCATTCAGATTCATGTAAAGAATTCCGACAAAGAAGTAAATATAGTCGACAAAAGATACCCTAGAATTAAATAATTATTCATTTTAAAAAATACTAATCATCATCATAAAAACTTCCTGATTGAAATGCGACCTTGGGCGACAAGATGGCTTCATAATCTAACAGTAGCTGTGTGATTTCATGAGTATGATTTCCTGTAGAAAAGAGTGAACGCAGTGAAGGAAATGGTGAATAACACGTTTAAAGGTTAGAGAAGCTTGAGCATTAAGAATTCCCAAGCAAACATAACAACACAGGCTACTAATTTTAAAACATAACATGAAATGTGACTGAACAGCTTCTATCAGGACATGATCTGAGTGATTGATGCTCGCAGTGGTCTAATTGGTTCAGGTTTTCATAATAGTTCAGTCACTTTTAAATTCTTTTAAGTCAGTGTGTGTGTGTGTGTGTGTGTGTGTGTGTGTGTGTGTGTGTGTGTGTGTGTGTAGGCCTATGCGCGGGTGTGTAAGTACATAAACTCGATGGAGTTATTCAATTGAAGGATTTGGTTAGAATTAAATGTGTGTGTGTGTGTGTGTGTGTGTGTGTGTGTGTGTGTGTATGTCTCTGTAGTATATTGTGGGGAAAACCCGCAGAAAAGAGATCTCTCACCCTCGTTTTGTTTTAGCTCACTTTCCCC
>JAFFST010053889.1:211852-222853 GCA_022414735.1 Noturus placidus | reverse complement strand
TATATAAAGAAGGCTGTGAAAATTTGTCTATATTGTTTAACCTTTAGATCTTTTGCTCAAAAAAAATCACAAAAATACTCTGCTTTCATGGATATCAAACAATTGCAAACACAACTTATAAAAATAATCTGTGCAACAGTGTGCAACAATTATTGGCACCCCCTGAGTTAATACATTGTGCTACGTCCCTTTGCCAAGAGAACAGCTCTGAGTCTTCTCCTTTAATGCCTGATGAGGTTGGAGAATACATGGCAAGGGACCTGAGACCATTCCTCCATACAGAATCTCTCCAGATCCTTCATATTTTGAGGCCGTTGCTGGTGGACTCTCCTCTTCTGTTCACCCCACAGATCTTTGATGGGTTTCAAGTTAGGGGACTGGGATGGCCATGGCAGGATCTTGATTTTGTGGTCAGTGAACCATTTTTGTGTAGATTTTGATGTATGTTTTGGATCATTGTCCTGCTGGAAGATCCAACTATGGCCCATTTTAAGCTTTCTGTCAGAGGCAGTCATGTTTTCATTTAATATCTGATGATATTTGATATAGTCCATGATGCCATGTATCCTAACAAAATGTCCAGGTCCTCTGACAGAAAAACAGCCAAAAAAACATTAAAGAGCCACCAACATATTTAACCATGGGTATGAGTACTTTTCCATATGGCTACCTCTCAGTGTGTGCCAAAACCACCTCTGGTGTTTATTGCCAAAAGTTCTATTTTGGTTTCATCTGACCATAGAACCAGATCTCATTTGAAGTTGCAGTAGTGTCTGGCAAACTGAAGACACTTGAGTTCGTTTTCAGATGAGAGTAGAGGCTTTTTCCTTGAAACCTTTCCAAACAACTTGTGGTGATGTAGGTTATTTCAGATTGTACACAAACTAGCTCCTGCAATTCTCCGGCCGTGATCCTTGGAGATTTTTTGGCAACTCAAACCAGCCTCTTGAGACAATGCGTTGAGACAATATAGACACACATCCAGTTCCAGGTTGATTCATAACATTTCCAGATTACGGGAACTTCTTAATTATTGCCCTGATGGTGGAAATGGGCATTTTCAATGCTTGTGCTTTCTTATATCCACTTCACATTTTGTGAAGCTCAACAACCTTTTGCCGCACATCACAGCTATGTTACTTGGTCTTACCCATTGTTATGAATGACTAAGGAACCTTGGTCTATGTGTTACCTCATATTTATAACCCTGTGACACAGGAAGTCATAGTTGAACAATTTCCTGTTTCTAATCACCCAGGTATTAAAGAAATGTAAAATATCAATGGGAATAAACTTCAAATATATTTTTCTCATATGAATTCATAGGGGTGCCAATATTTGTTGCGCACCTATATTTAACAAATATTTTTTTATTTTTGATAAACCTGTGTTTTGTTTGCAATTGTTTGATATCCATGAGTGCAGAGTATTTTTGTTCATTTTTAAACAAAAGATGAAAAGGTTGAACAATAAAGGCAATTTTTCACAGCCTTCTTTGGTCATATTTTCCAAGGTTGCCAATATTAGTGGTGGACACTGCATATAGGCATGCAATGTATATATATATATAGACACACACACACACACACACACACACACACACACACACACACACACACACACACACACACACACACACACATATATTATCACATATAAATAAGTATAGCTGATGGTCTCATACAATAATACATTTGTATTATTTGTCTATAGCAGCTCAATATAGGTAGAGACTGAAGACAGCTTGAGTGGGTGATTGTTTATAGCTGAAAGTGGAGGATTTAAATGAGTAGAATTCTGCCAGGAGCTGTGCATAGTTCCGCCCCTTTATGCGCTGGTCCTTGTCACATGTACCTTGCTTTTCATGTTGGTTGGTGTCGCTCTGGCAACCGGAGGTGAGCTCAAAGTGTGCATGCGAAAGAGTGTGAGTGTATGCGTATGCCTGTACATGTGTATGCATTTGCATACGTATCTGAGTTATTCACTGTAAATGCGCATGTGCAAAATGATAGGTGTAGGAATGTGTGAGTTTGTGCATATGCATATAATAAGACCTTTCGACTTCCTGCTCCTCCATTTCCCTGAGGTCAAATCTCTATTCATTATACTTTAATGCTCCAAATATGGTGTGCTGCTCTGTCACATCCCAAGCATGTTGCGAAATTAGTCTCATCCAAATATATATGGGTTTCTGAGATTCTATATAGGAGCTGAAAACAGAGATTGTAGTCCTATATTCATTTTTATTGTATAAAGAAAAAGCAGTAATAACATCCATGTCTTGGCAGTGCAGCCGAGTTGTGCAATAACCTAATCTGCTTCCTTAGATATCTGGTAGCTGAGCTTTTGTCAGCGTTCTTTTTAGTGTTCGTATTAATTACATTCCTTGGAAGTACCACGGAAATGATCTTAAAAAAATAGAGAGAGAGAGAGAGAGAGAGAGAGAGATAAAGGCAACTCTTTGGTAAGAGGTTTAACTCAGCTCTAACACTTACAGGAGACTGAGCAGGTGAGTAAAGCTTGTAAAAGCCCCAATAAATGATTTAGCTCATTTTAAGTGCTACACTGTACCGTTCTAAAGACCCGTTATGCTTTACACTAACAAAGCTGCCCTGAGCTAATTATTAATATATTTTTTTCTGCTGTATAATCATAAACAATTCAGAATTCCTCTGTAATACAAAAAACCCGACTCAGTACAGGAGCAAGGCTGCGTGCATCTATTAGTGATGGTTTTATAGTGTTCAACTGGAGCTGACTGTCTGAGTGTCCTTTTGAATTCTGCAATGCTCTGCTGAATTTAGATTATGCAAATGGCCCTCGTGCTATAAATAAATTCTTATAATTGCACTGAAAAACACCTCGAACCTGTCAGATGCCAAAGCCTAAATTATACATTTCACGTTGGTGAATTATTCACTTATATTAATTACAAATAAGCGGCAGGACAACACACCATAGAGTTCTTCTTAGATGATAATATAATCTAATTCTTTGTTTAAAAAAAATTAAATACAAGCAGTTCAAATGATTTGTCTTATAAATGGGGAAGAATTTGTTAGAAATGTCCTCTAGTAGAAAGTAAATTATGTGGGTGACACAAATACTATTTCACAGTTCCCAGAAGCCCTAATTATCTGGGCTAAATTTAGATGAGACAGAATTAACAAGAGAAGATCTTTAAACCCGGGGACTGCCATCAAATGCACGATAAATCGGCTCGATGCTGTTTGTAAGTGGTCGCTGTTGTTTCTAAATGTCCGTGCCCTCCAATTAAATAATTGAAATGCCGCACCTGTCACAGGCGCTGGCTACGTCATGCAGTGAACCGCGCTTACATTAGAATCTCGACTTTATGCAAATTTGATGAGCACCACCTCATGCATATATGCGCTGGTCCCTGGAGCTGCCTGCCTTAATATCCTTATTAGAAGGAGGGGGGATTAAAAATTGATGGTACGGGTCGGGTAGGCAGATCGCACCCTTCGATGTACCCACAAAGTAGTAGTGCAGGGTCTGAAGCTGCTTCTGTGCAACAGTGCTTCCTTCTTTCAAGGTGCCACCATCTTAAAGGGCTTAGCACTGGCGAGCACGTGGAAGAGGGTAGGGACCTAAAATGTCCGCTGGTACAGAGCTTGCGCATCCTCCTCGCTAACGTGCTCACATCAATTACGAAATTATCCAGTATCACTGAAGCCATGCATGCTGAGCGACTCATTTACATGCCTCGACTCACCCTCCCCCGTTACTATCAGTTTTATATGCGAATGGCTCATGGCAAGCAGCGGCGCGTCTTATCCATGCACAACACGCGCCCTTTGCACAAATACAGGGTGGAACCCAGTGCATGTTATCACAGACTGTATTCATCTAGAGCACCTCATGATCGCCTGAAATTCCAAATGAATATATATTTGCTACGTGGCCTGTGGCAAAAACCTTGGCAAACCATTATACTGATATTTAAATCTAACTTTGGATAAAAATGAAGGCATGTCAATATCTCGGATAGATGCCAATTGCTGTCAGATAACGCTCAGCTCATTTTAACACCGATTGGACAAGGCTGAAATTGTCTTAACGGTCTAGGTTTCTCAGCCACATTTGAGTCATAGCGCCATCGCAGTTCGTCCTCGCCAAATTTCTGCTTTCTGTTCTGGCAGGCTCAATCCACTCCAGTGTCTTAATTATTTCAGAGGTGGCTGCTTAAAACAGGGCAGCACCGCAGCGCCATTTGCATTTTGCTTTCATCTCTGTAAGCCCTCATGGAACTGTCGAGGGAAGTGTGCGGGAAATGAGTCCTAATGCTTGGCTCCATGTGCCCACACCCAACTCGTACACACACACAAACACACACACACACATACACACACACACACACACACACACACACACACACACACACACACACACACACTTCCACAAGAGCTTGTATTGAATTGATGGCATATATGCAGGTATCCAACAAAAGAGCTGCGAAAGTATTGAGTTTCATGACAAAAAAAAAGGTAGACGCATAACTAGGGTGGCTGTGGCTCAGTCGGTAGAGTGGGTTGTCCACTAATCCACTAATCGTAGAGTTCGAATCTCGGCCCAGATGACGCCACATGCCAAAGTGTCCTTGGGCAAGACACTGAACCCTAAGTTGCCCCCGATGGCAAGCTAGCACCTTGCATGGCAGCTCTACTACCATTGGTGTGTGAGTGTGTGTGAATGGGTGAATGAGACACAGTGTAAAGCGCTTTGGATAAAAGCGCTATTTAAGTGCGCCATTTACCATTTACCATTTATCTTCTATGTACAGTGATGTAAAGACCAGGGTTGGACCCTATTGTAGCTTGGTCAGGTAATTGCCAGGGCTGAATAGAATCCTGGAAGTGCAGACAAAGTATTGGGTTCATTTTGTACTTCTCTTTCTAGAATGTATGCCATGTGGTTTTACTAGCAGCACTCATACCTGCAATCACATGGTAATGGGCTTCTTTGGAGGTCTGTGAATTTGCCATCGAAGGGAATGCTAGAGAAGAACAAGGTCTTACATGGGGAAACTGGCAGCGAGGCATAGCTACATTGACCACACAGCTTTGATACAGTGTACTTTGTCTTTTGAACAAACCTGTACTTTTGATCATATGCTGATTAGTAATGATTTCATGTATAGCACTGGCTACCATCAATCTTTTTTTTTTCTTTTTTTTGTATACACGGTATCACCCAATAAAATCCTCTATGTTGGCGGCACCTCTGTACGCGCCATTATTTTCCGTTCTCCAGTTTGTGCATGCATGTAAATATCTGTCTGCCTACATCTCATAGTCTCACCTCCAGGAAGTCTGGATCGTGTTGATTAGTGTGAATATATGCTCCTGGGGTGTTCTGCGAAACTCCCTCCCTCCCCCTCACTCACTCACTCACTCACTCACTCACACACACCTGATGTGTGGAACCCCCCTAGACCGCTGTGATGAGATGAGTGTAATTAAATTTCTGCATGTGTTAGGCCAGGCCTGTCAGCAGCTAATAAACGGAGATGAGGGAGTCTCTTGTACACTGAAATAAGACAGCGGGGCACGTAGGGTAGCCAAAGGGGAGCCGGGCAGACACTCAGACTGCAACGCAACATTATTTCCACACCATCAGAACAGCATGTACATTGGAGCTTGATAGATATTGTGGTAAATATTTTTATAAAGTCGTTACTCATATGATTGTAAAATCAATGATCTATGCAACATTTATTTTATTGTGACACTACAAAATATTTCCTCTTGCATGGATTTGTGGCTGCTCAACCCTGCATTTAGTGGTCTCTATAAAATAAAAAACGGTATGTATATATACATATATATATTGTTTGCTTGAATTTGGCCATGACGCATGCACTGCATGGTTTTTCCTGTGCTTTGTTTGCTTGGACAAACCCTCATTTTTCACCCAGCAGACAAGATGCAGGCTGTCAGTGGGGGAATCATACCTGGTTCCATGCTAGACCAGTCGCCCCTCATACAGCCCAGTAGCTGCTGATTGTCAGTGTGGGGTGCTGGCAGAGAAATGCAATAACTCTAGACACCCAGGCTGTGGAACTGTAGAGGGGGATGGGTGAACTCACAGCCTGCCAATGCTGTGTGTGAAAAAAAAAAAAAAAAAAAAAAAAAGAAAAAAAAAAACCCTGCTTTTGCTTTTGGCCGAAAAACACATCCTGCAGGCTAGACAAACACACAGACCTGCTTTGCTACTTCCTAGCACTTCCTTATGCTCTTCCTGATCAGTCTGGAAGTAACTGTCATGGGTTTCATGGCTGTGGCTTGGCGTCATCTAATTATAAGCACAGACAGGAAATATGTCATGAGGGAGGAAGTGCATCACAGTGGTTGTGAGTAATCTGAGGACTGCTTCTAGGAAAATAGTAGGAAGCTGCCTGTGTTTGACATTAATGAGGGGGAAAAAGAGCAATTTATTCAGCGGTAAACAATTATCCATTTACTTTGGAAAAAAGATAGAGACTTGAAAAATGGACTCGTCCACTCATCTCATTTATTATGTTTTGACAAATTAAAATCTCGCACACTGTTGTTTTTGTACCAATAAACCATTTTCAATAAAGTAAATTGTTTTTTTTTTCACATCAACTTGACCATGTGAACTTATTTCTTCTTACTATTTTAGAATACATGCTATTTCATCAGTGTCCCGTGAGTGAGAGAAATGATTCTAATGCAACAAATGAATACTTTGCGCTTCAATGCTTTAATGATCCATATGCTCGGTTGACTGGAGCCTTATTAAGTTATTAATCAGTAATTAACAAGTAACTAAGACATATAATCTCTTCAATTGTGATATATTCTTTTGAATAAATCTCAACAAACCATATATTCTTCATGTTGTTTTTTTTTTTTTTTATGTGTACAAACAACTTTGTCTGAGGATGTATGCTACTCTATATATTGACCAGAGAACCGGCACATAGCCTAGCACAGTAGCTTAATAAGACGTGACAGCTGTCATTCCTCCTTTGACATCTTTGACATGAGAAAGACACCATCACTTGGACAAGGCCTGCACTGTTTTTGAGCTTGTTACAGAATAAAATACTGCTGTAAGGGTTCCCCGCCAAGCAAAATCTTTGAAACACATTACGGTCAACACAAAGAAATTCGAGCTTAAATTGCACTGATGTAAACAGAGCTGCAAAAACACGGAGCGAAATAGGTTATTATAATTAGATTGCTACACAATACGGCTTTGATTTGACTTGCAATGTATAAATAACTAACCTTATCTAACCAAACATTTACACAACTTCCACAGAACGCTGGCGAGCTAGTTCAATTCTGTTCGATTTCGTACATAAGGAAAGGTACGACTATGAAGACACTCCTAACCATAACAATAACATCTGTATTTTATACAAGGTCAAATGTATTTCATAAGTCTTCTTACGTATGGATTATTACGAATTGGCATTTTTCTTTATATTAATTTATTCACTAAAACAAACTGGTGAACTTATGATGTGTTTGCAATATTTGGACCAAAACTTGTCATCACAGCAATCCGCAGAGAGCGCAAATTTAGCCGTGCTCTCCATGTGATGGCATAGGCGTGGAGAGAAATGAAAATATCTTAAATAAATAAATTCAAATGCTTCTCGAGGAGATCTCCTTAGCCTAATAAATGTATCTATGATATATGCTGCTACTGCAAACTGTGATAGGCAAAAATGGAGAAAAATTATTTTATAACAAAAAAAAAAAAATCCTAGCATATGATTTTGCAAATAATTAAAGTAAGCACAGTCGTGCTCACTTGGTTTCTTTTGGCTGACAAGATCAAGTTTCATGAATTCACAGGTCAAAGTTCACCTAGATAAAATCAAAGTCAAAATTAAAAGTAAGCGCTTACTGAAGCATATGCAAGTCAGACTGACTTGCATATGTGTTCAATCTGAATATTGCTCTAGCTGAAAAAGTAAAATCGTGTACGTTTCAGATGTCTCCTGTATTGCCATAGTGTTGAATGAAAAATTATAAATGTTAAACCTAAACCATAAATGTTGGCACCTCTATATTTTGCAAACCTAGTCACTTTAAGTACTCACTCTCCAAATCTTCATAATTAGTCTTAAATAATTTATTATTATTATCATTACACAAGTAGCTTATTAATATTGTGGATCTTTCTTTGATTATTTTCCAGAAATGTCACACATCAGCACAGTTTTGTTACATTGCAATATCAAGGTCTATTATAAGTTTCTATCTAGGTGAAGAGCGTTTTGAGATGTGGTTAACTCAAATGACAAATCGAACACCATCATACATAAGTCAGTCTATGGTTTGGATTAACTTTATCTATGAGATTACACACCGAAGAAAATATGATGGAAAGTGTATTTAAGAGGTTAGGACTGCATAGAGTGTATATATCTGTGTATTTGGGTTTCGGTTGTTGGTTCTGCAGCAGTAGTTCTCTGGAAAAACAAGTGATAAAAGAGACATTTAGTAGTGTTAATCATAAGATCGTACCTGACTGCGTGTTTAAATTTGAAATCGTTATTTCAGTTCCAGAGCTTCAAACCTGGACCTGCATCCAATTCAGATTGAAACCTTTCACCTTTCTTATTTTTCGCCTTCATCATTTGCAAAAACTATAAGCATCATTGCAAAGCTGAAATGTTAGCCTGTAGCTTTAAAATGCCAAATATTTATGAATATTATTTTCTGTTATTCTGCAGGAGCCGTGAAATATGACCATAACTGTCCGGTGGAAGCGAGTGAGACGAGATGGAGCTGTCTAAAATAAAATCCAGCAATAAAATCCAGCATAAGGTGAGCTCAGAATAAAATATGAAATGAGAAAACAGACTAACATCTTTGTCTGTGGTGAGTAGTCCTTGGCAGGTGGACTCATAACGTTTGTTTGTCTGTGCTTTTATGGAGGTTCCCCCTGTTTTCTCTTTTCAAGTGAGTTTGCGTGTCTGTGCATATGCACTAGCATCCTGCAGCTAAAAATGAAAACAGTATGGTCTATTTTATCAATGCTCGGTGGTCAGCGGAATTAGCATATTGAGCCAGAACATTCGGTTAACACAGTAAATATTACGCGTAGCCAGTCTGGAGCTTTATAAGAAGAGCGCTACAGCATCCCTAAGGGCTTTTATCCTTCCTTAACACTAATGCACTACATACAAATGAAACTGAGTGACAGAAATCTCTAATATTCACAAAAGACCATTTGGTTCGAAACTAAATATACTGCTCTAGTATGAAAAATCTTGATTGATCAAGCTAGAGAATCTAAAAATTTAATAAGTGTATGTGTTAATTTAGAATGAAATTGTGAGCTCTCTTGAAATAGAATTATTCCCCAACATAATTATATATATAATTATAATATATATATATATATATATATATATATATATATATATATATATATATATATGCTTACTAATGAAGGGTTTTTTTTCTTTACTATAGAATCCAAAGACTTGTATAGATTGCATGTCTGTAATGCTCATATGGAATATAATAAACTATTTGTATAAATGTCTAGACTGGCACCCTGTCCAGGGTGTACCCCGCCTTGTGCCCGATGCTTACAGGTTCCCCGTGACCCTGAAAAAGCAGTAAGCAGTAGAGGATGGATGGATGGATATAAATGGCTATAAGTGTAATCGGCGAAACATTTAGCTTTAAGGAGCTTACAGTTAAGCTGGAAAAAAACAACCATCCCTGTAGACGAGCAATATTCGATGTTAATTACTGTTGCTGCCGGTTGGATATGTGCTTTTAAAGCCAATTAAAAACAGGATGTCGAGTTCAGTCAAGCTTTGAAAACTACACGTCCTCTTGTCTGCAATCTGGAGGCTCGGTAATGATTTCTGATCAACGGTCAGGTCTCGTTTAACTAGACGATATAAAACACAACACTGTCTTCATGAGTGTCTGGTGAACTAGAGCGTATTTAGGAATTGTAACAGCACGTGTTTTCTGGAAAAAAAGGTTTATCATAGCTATTCCTTACATAATTTAGTGTAAGAGTTCTTTATTTATGTATTTGTCCATGCTCTTTTATATATTACCAGTCTGCGAATTAGTTCATTAATTGAATTTGCTGTTCACACTAATAAGTCCTGTTTGGAAACTGATGCATGCTGCTTCCTGATTTGGTTTCTCTAATGTTAGCATGCATGCTATTCCCTGGAAGCTTCTATCATTCAGTTTTATGTGTAACACACAGCTCTTCCCTGCATACGCATCACTAGGATGTGATTAGCATTCGCTCAGTTGAGCTATTAAGCTTGCACGATTACAATTAACCATACATGCAAAAATGAGCTCAACATGCTGTGCTTATTGTTTACTCCAGCCCTGTTTGATGCATCACACATTCACAAATAGTTACATATACATGTAAATAGTACCGTATAATTTTAATGGGATGAATATAACAGTATGTAAAGTGTATCTATGTGTCATGTCGCATTGCTTAGAAATGATCCCAGTTTTATCGATCATATTCTGCAAATAATTGTGCCCGGCATTAGTCCTGCTCAGAGCTGTCTTACACACCCCATGACATTCACACATAGCACACATTTCCCCTCCCTCCCTGTTTCAAGAACCTTCTTCAAAAAGAAACGTATTGCACTAATCAGCTTTTGATCCTTATTCATGTTCCAATTTTTCCCTCCTTCCGGAAAAAAAGTGATCTAGTCGAGATCTATAATTAAAGATGATAGAGCAACATTGCATTCATTAAATATCCAAGTAGCGAACGGGATGTAACAGTGCTGTGCTGCACGAGTTTAACCCACATCATTATTTTATGCCGAGAACAAAGGCTAAGCGCATAGCAATAAAAAAAAAAACAAAAAACGATGCAAATGTATGCAAATCGCTTGAAGCAAGAGGAAGGAGTGGATAAGACAGGCTAGAGAAGATGTACAGCAAAAAAAATGTCGGGGTGTGTGTCGGGGGGGGGGGGGGGGGGGGG
>JAFFST010053889.1:201222-211832 GCA_022414735.1 Noturus placidus | reverse complement strand
TTTTTAAATACTTCTCCACGATTACACCGGAAATGAAGTTTAAAGGCTCTAAGGGGTCATGTTAATTTCACCTGTTTTGCATCAGGCCCTCTGATTTCATATTACGTGAGCCATTTTTATACTACAACCCCACGGTTCACTGAAATTGTCTCTTCTATGACAACACAAAGCCATGAAAATCTCACTTTGCCTCATTTCAGGCCACCACGTTCTCCATTTGCTTTTTCACTCATAGTTTTCAGTTTAGTTTTTGTAGTAATGATAAATATATATATATATATATATATATATATATATATTGTTTAATGATAAACCACTTTTTACACCATGCAGTTTATATTAATATATATATATATATATATTAAATTTCTAGACTTTTCTTAATCTGGACTGAATTCAGTGTGCGGTCAGCAATTTCTTTTCATTGTTTTTAATGATAATCCTTAAAATTGTTTATGATCCAAGCATAGGTTCGCGTTTGATTCGCTTGGGAATTTTTTTTTTTTTATAAATGAACAATTAAACCGTAATCTATGTCTGTGTATCTAATCTGAGTCTATTTCTATATCCTCCTTTAAGTCTTTAGACAAATGACGTTTCACGATCCACCAAAAGCTTCATAGATCAATAAGAAGCTTCATAGATCTTACAGATCTTTCCTACCAATGTGAAAATGATGTTATTTAATAACGATAAAGGTTTGACTAATAGGTTCGTAGGTTACATATCAGTCGTCTCTTACAGAGAGAATAACAATGGCGTTGACGCTATTCAGGTGTTTGTGTGCATCTTTTCAAGACTTCATGGAAATCAGCGAGTTGTACGCAGCAGCACATGAAAGCCGATTAAAATAATGCCCTCCCGCAGACAATGCCACATTTGTGATTTGTGTGACACACACATACGCACACACGTCTGGGCCTCTCCTCAGACCTCAGACACAATATAGTGTGAGAGGGGGCTGGGGGTGTGAAAGCATAGACAGACACTTACAATAATGCATAATGATGTTAACATTCCTGCATGTCTAATAGAGCAGCATCCAACCACAGACTGTGTGTGTGTGTGTGTGTGTGTGTGTGTGTGTGTGTGTGGGTGTGTGTGTGTGTTGTGTACAGGGATGGGGGGATAAAAAGTGAGGGGGGAAGGGGGCGAAGAGGTAAAGTGCTAAATTAATTCATGCATCTAAGCCATGGCTGTGTTTGAATGTGGTCATTCGCACCCTGCTCGCACACCCAGTGTCTCAATCCCAGAAAGGGAAAAGACAGAGACAATACAAAGACACATCTTTCTTCGCCATGCACATGCATATATGAAATAAATCGCACCTGCCAGACAGCAGTGGTGCTTTCCTTCACTCGTGCCGCCTCTATCGTTCTAATTGGGAGCTTAGAGCGAGGTGAGATTGTCCCTTCCCCGTTCCTATCATTTTGTTAACCTCACATCAAGCGGAACCCCCTGCCAATGGGACCAGACGAATTGGATATGAAAATAGAAGTAAAGAAGTGAAACGTTTGTCAAGGGAAAGCAGACGACAGGCCGAGAAAGAAAGACAAGAAAAAGAGAAGGACAGGGATAACAGACAGACAGACAGACAGACAGAGCGACAGAGGAGAAGGAGGGCTGCGAAAAACAGAAGAAAAAAAAAGCTCATTTTTCCGTGACCACCCTCACATCGTCTGCATTGCAGATCCACCAAAGCCTGGCAAACGTGCCACCGGAGCTCAGGAGTAGCTTTATATGCTTTATACTATCTGTGCCTCAGCTGATCTTTCATTCTTTTTCTTTTTTTTGCTTTACCGCCCCATATTTTTTTCCTTCTTCTGGTCTCCATAAAATGTCAAGTTAATTTCCTGGGTGGTATGAGCTACACCTTGCCATGCGCCTTGTGTGTGTGTGTGTGTGTGTGTGTGTGTGTGTGTGTGTGTGTGTGTGTGTGTGTGTGTATGTGTATTGGCTATTTCTGCCATATAATCTCCATATCACTTTATTATTATGTCGTAATATCCAGACAGCGGACAGTTAACATCATGAGTATGAGTGTGTGAATGTGTGTTAACGCATATTTTAGAGTTTATAGTTTACATATAAGTGTTACGTATAAGTGGGGCATTTTCCTCGATTTGACCCATATGTGCTTATGTTCTACACATTTCCCCCCTTCCCTACTATTAATAAGAATGCAGGATGAAGTCTAATGTAAGGATTGGACATGGTTTCAAATATATTAATTAACGAACACATTACAGCCGTTCTCCACTCCGCTGGAGCTTCAAATTAATACCGTTTCTGTGAATGTTGCTTGCACCACTTTAAACAGTAGCACACGTTTACTTCAAAGCTGTGAATGATTGGCATTTTTATTCAATTTGCCAGTTGTGTGTATATAAATGTGTGTGTGTGTGTGTGTGTGTGTGTGTGTGTGTGTGTGTGTGTGTGTGTGTGTGTGTGAAATTGTTCTTGTGTCCTGACCTTTTTTCTTTGTTTTTCTCTTTCTTTGTTCCAATAACTCATTTTTGAGACACTCTTACTGTCTAAAATGGGATTTAGATTTCCATACTGAAGGGCCGTGAGATGCCAAACCATTTCCAAGCAGAAAAAATAAATGTAGCTTGCAAAACACCATTTAACATCAAAAGCTTTTTTTTTTTTTTTTTTTAAGTTTTTAAAAAACAAACAAAAAAAGGTTTTACTGAGAGACATCTCTCCTTGTTCTGCTCAACTCTGGTGTTGTGTTCTCATATCTCATATGCCTGTGAGTGTGTGTGTTTGTGTGTGTGTGTGTGTGTGTGTGTGTGTGTGTGTGTTTGGGAGCATCAGAAAGGATATGAATATGTAGTAAAGGTGCATGTGTGTGTTGTGTGTGTGTGAGAGAGAGAGAGCGAGAGAGAGAGAGAGAGAGAGAGAGAGAGAGAAAGAGAGGCGATAGTATACACAAACATATTCTCATGGAACCATAAAACATTATAATGCGGAGGAAAAGGATAATGTATTTGTCACTCTTGCTTATGCTGATCTATGCATCTGCCCTACAAATGTCACATCCCATAAGCCCAAAAAAATTACACCAGCCCCACCTAATTAAGCATATTCATGAAGCTGCTTTGCATACTGCCACTAGCCGATTGGGCAGCGCCAGGGAGAGACGTGACCATGTGGGGAGTGAAAATTCACACATGCAAATCTGCACCGCTATGGACTTGTCCGTAATGTGATGTGTAAATGTATGTGAAAGCAACGCTGCTATTCTAGAATTACTCACAACTGGATCTGCATCATATACGAATAACAGAAAATTCTGACTTGTAATGTACAGACAGGTGACAAATTAAAGGAAAAACATCAACAACAACAACAACAACAAAAAGTGTTTGTGTTTTAGTGTCAATTCATTTTTTCTATAATAATAATAATAATAATAATAATAATAATAATAATAATAATTATTATTATTATTATTATTATTATTATTATTGTTGTTGTTGTCATCATCACCATCATCATCATCATCATTCTTCTTCTTATTCTTATTCTTCTTCTTCTTCTTCTTCTTCTTCTTCTTCTTCTTATTATTATTATTATTGTTGTTGTTGTTGTTGTTATCATCATCACCATCATTCTTCTTCTTCTTCTTCTTCTTCTTCTTCTTCTTCTTCTTCTTATTATTATTATTATTATTATTATTATTATTATAATTATAATCAATTATTATTATTATAAAAATTAATGGACACTATAAGCATTTTTTTTTCAGTTTGGTTTATAATTCAGTGTGTGTGTGTGTGTGTGTGTGTGTGTGTGTGTGTGTGTGTGTGTGTGTGTGTGTGTGGAAAATGGCAGGTGTGCAAATCAGAGTAGGTGAGCCTCGCATACTCGATGAGGATGCAGACTAAAAGGGGTCAGAAGACGAGAGATAGTGAGAGCAAGAAGACAGAGGAGAGTAGTTTGGCATGTAAAAAGGGAGGAAGGGACAGAAAGAGAAGTCGGCATTTTGCCATGAGAGCGCTCCTTCCCCTCATAGACCCTGAATGCCTGTTTTTGTGCTGCGTGCATAGAGGAAGCTCAATCAGGAGCCCTCCAATTAATTAACATCCGGATCGGAGGGACGCCACGGCTTGGGTAAACAGCAACTGTTCTCAGCCCGGGGTTCCAAAACAAGGGGGCAACAATAGTGCCATTGTCCTGCGACCACTCTTTTGCGGGGTGGGGTGGGGGCGAGGGGGGTGCTGTGGTGTGGACCTGGGTTTGGGTGTATTTATGCGTGGGAGTGTGTGTGTGAGAGAGGGAAAGACAGAGACGCAGAGGCAGGCCACTCTCCCATGATCCCATTACCATAGACGAACTCTACTGCATCCTTCATGCCAGCTGCAGAGAAAGAGAGAGAGAGAGAGAGAGAGAGAGAGAGAGAGAGAGAGAGAGAGAGAGCAAGTCTGTCATAGCACCTTCACATCAAATCTATCTGCAAGAGGAAGAGAAAGAGAGGGTGGGGTTGACAGAGAAATAAAAGAAAATGTTAAAAAAAAAAACAAAAAAAAAAATCTAAAAGAAAGCTTTGTAGTGTGTTACCATAGATGAAGTGAGAAAACACAGTAGAATAGCTTGCATCCTTTTTAGAAGGCTTTTCTGGTTGATGCTTCCCTCTTTGAGTGAGTGACCACATGCTAGTCTTTATCCTAGAAGAGTGATGTATGCAAAGAAAAATTTCATATCTTGCTGTAAAATGACAATTTCCTAAATATGTGCCATTTTAAACAGAGTTTTACTTGATTGTAGATTTAACCAAAAAGAAGGGAAACACCACAAACAAATATGAGACTGCACAAAGAGAAAGCCTCGTAGCGGCACTCAGATCTTTCCCTGGCCTGTCAACTCGTTTCAGATCTGCAGCACCGTCTGTGAAACTCACTGTCTGCTCCTTATCCTGCTCCTATGTTAAATCATATATGACATTTTAGGGGGCCATTTTGTTAATGGCTAACGCATAGGAATGCACTCGGAAACCTTGGAAACACTCTGAAGTGAGGCCTTAGAGGTTGAACCCCCCTCCCATCCATTCCTCATCACCACCACCCACTATTGTAACTGGAAATAGCTCTTGCTTGCTTTGACGAAATGAAAGCTGCAGATGTATAGAGCCTGTGAGTGACAATGACAATTGCATATGAAATTGTTACCCCCTATCCCCTTTGGAGATTTTTACACGCTGTTAGTGGCGGCTTCTCTGTTCTTCGGATGCTTTTCTGTACTTGGGAAATTGGCTTGATAATGGCTACAGTCTGTACCAGAAATGGCAGGAGTGCACCCCCCCCACACACACACACTTCTAAAACAGCATCTGATGACTTCTGTCTGGAATTTCTCTAATTGTGCTCCATCAGGATGGCGTGTGTGGTGTTACGGGCTGTGGTTATGTTAAAGCTGGTGTGTGTCATGTGTGTAAGAATCTTGCATCTTCCTTAATAGTGGAATAGCACCGATTTGTAATTACGTAGTAATTACACTGTTATTATACATTATATGACGTAGTGGCATGTGTATTTATAAATATATAAAGGCTGGAAATGATGTTTCACATTTAAATGTATTTTTTAACACATGACAAAAATTGCAATTTCACATTGCATCAAAGGTTCTTTTTGGGTGAGGTTTGATTCACATGTTTCTGCCTCTGCTTTGCTCACGACCTTGTCCTACCTAGTTCATCGTTCTGCTCGCAGACTCACAAACACTGAGGTATAATTTCACTTGGTCACTGTGTGCACCTCTGTAACGTCACAACGTCGCCTGGTTTGAGTCACATTTTATTTCGAACGACACGCATGCCGGTTACACAGAAGCACCTTTATTTCTGCAAAAAAGAAAAAAAAAAAGAAAAAAGGTTCGTTTTAAGAGTGGTAGCTCACCCTCACTGTCATATATCAGGCAAATCTCTTGAGTCTTTATGTTTTGTGTCGAGCCGTGGGATTCGCCCGTACACCGACGCCCCTCCCTGTTCACCTCTGCGCATATTCCAATCCATTGTTGCGTTTAAAAGAGATGCGGAGGTACATTATCGGTTCCCTTATTAAATTCTAATAAGGGACGTGTATGCCACAGCACTCAGCCAATTTCCAAATCCGTGCCAGGGGTTGGACGGGTGCCTCATTTGCACGCAGAGTAAGCGTCCGTTCATTCGTCTGGCCTCTTCCGTTAATGGCATATCACTGTGGTGACGAAACGTTATGCACAAGCAAGTAATTAATGTCGACCTCATGACACTTGCATTGGTGGCTGGCAGAACGAGCGTCACTCCACTCTCCTGAGAAAGCATTAGCTGGGTGACATGCAAGAAAATGCACGCGCCTTTGAATGCGCTCTGTGTGAAGCAGAACAAAGGGATGGACAAAGAGGGAAAGAGAGGAAATGAGAATGTAAGATGATGTAGGTATAGGCATGGGGGAAGAATGAGGAGAAATAGCTTCTGATGTGATCCCAGCCATCATATGATGCATAAGGTGCTGAAAGGCTAAATTGGCACTCTAATAGAGATGGTTTCGAGCCCAGCTTGTACATTGTAGGAGAGGAAGCACATATGCATGTTACTGTATGTCTGCGTTTTGATGGCAGGTCGCTTTAACACTCACCCAGTTGAAAGTTGGAAATCTTTAATATTTAATATAGCAGGAGAGAGTGTGTGGAGGAGGAGGAGGGCTGGCGCTCTAATGATTATTTGTGACAGAAGGCTATGTGTGTTGGATCACTCAGCTGAATGTAGGGCAGTGTGAGGAATCCTTGCTGCCTTTCTGCCAGTGCAACAGACACGCGAGGGAGGGAATACCACAGACTCTGCAACTGATCTGAAAATACTGTTAATATTGTAGAAACTCAGTCAGCTAGATCACATGGTTTGTAGGAATTCATACAAGTGAGAGTGATGCAGTTGGATTTCATTTGATGTTGTGTGTAAAAGACTAATCCCACTCCTAACCCTAACACTCGCAAACTGCATTTTTCATCTTCAGAGGTTTAACCTTTGTTACTTTACTCTCTTGTGTGCTAATTGATGTTAACCTCTGTTTATGTTACTCCAAACAAGATAAATGTCATTATTTTTTAAATTTTTAATATTTTTGTGTTTCCTTGCACGTCTCACAGTTCAATATTGACACAATTGATGAAGGGTTAGGGTTAACACTGACCCTGGTTTTCATAATTAATAAACAATATAATTTTTTTTACAAATAAAATACATAGCATTAAAATTGGAAGAACTTGTTCTGTCTAAAAATATTCATTCTGTGATAAAATATCAGGAGTATTGATTTGGATTTCATTACAATGATCCATCATTTTTCTTCTTAGTGTGGGCGCTGTCTCTGACTGAGAATAGTGCTACAAAAAGAAAAAAGGTAATGTAGTTATTTATCAATAATTTACTTTAACAGTCATAGTTTCAGCTCTCTCTGTGTTTATTTTTTTAATTTCAAGGTTGGCAAAATTGATTATTGTTTGATTGGATTAAATTGATTTATTTTTTTATGAGTGATAGTCATTGTTTTACAATCCAGTATGCAGATAGTTAACTAAGTAAAGTATTGTAAATAGGTAATGGTAAATTCTAATATAATTCTAAATTGTAAAAAAATATATATATAGAAAATAATCAGTTTGGCCCTTATTATAGTACGTGAACTTTCATACAAATGTCATACAATTTTATACATTAGTTATTGAACATTGAACAAGTAGTGAACGTCATAATTAATAAGCAAAGAAAGCTGATATGTATTACTGAAATTTGTTTAAACGTTAATGAAATACCCATGTAATAAGTAATGTTAAAATTCAAAATCATGTTATGAACATTGCTTTATGCAGGTTTAAGATTATTTGGTTTATTGTCATATATCAAACATTTCAAGTGGTACTGGATTAATGTTATTTGGTGGTGTCAACCGACAAGCCTATTTGCGTTAACTTAGGGTGACCATGCGTCCTCTTTTTCTAGGACAAGTCCTCTTTTGTAGTCCAACCGGGATTTCTAAATGTGAGGAAATATCCGGGATTTGGCTTTAGTTTCATTATGATGTGCTTATGGTCTAATATTGCATCATGTGTGTGCATGTTTGCATTGCACACATGTAAAGCATTACCAAATATTACACTACTTACAGTAGTTAGTTGTCAGAACAAAGACATAGGATGTATCAAGTATGAACATCTTAAATCGTTCAAAAACTCACAAAAATAAGTACCCTTGGTTGCCTAAAATGGTATGTATGGTTTCCGTCAGATAAAAATAAAGGTAGTAACAAACGGCTCAAAATTATCCCTGAGCTTTAGCTTTAGTAAATACCAATAGGGTATTCAGTTGGCAACTTAAAATTAACTCTTAATTTATGAAGGCAATGTTTATAGTCAAAGTCAGCTTATAATACTTTTTTTCAGTACCATCTAGACTGCCACCTTTAAACGTAAGCCTTTAAGCCTAAAAAAAAAAAGTAGACTGAAGAAGCAAATGCAATTATTTGCTGTGAACTGCAATGTGATGTAACATGAAAGCAGTTTTAAAAAGTCTAATACAAGGATTTATGAACGAGAAGAAGGCAATAATTCTAATAAACAACTAACCTGGTATATTAACAATAAATTGCTGTATGATTATTCCTAACTGTAATCAACATATTTAGTTTCATTTAATGTGGCATCTACCTTCACTTTATCTTATAGAATAGTACTTGATCCAGCGCATATTATTGTTTGCACAGTGAATTTCAAGTACAGTGGCAGAAAGTGTGAAACTTAAACAGGACTGAAATATTGAGTCTACCGTTGTTTTATGATTCTTTTTTTAGATTATGGGCTTAATGTGAATTAAAAAAAAAAGTTACTGTGGCCACGTAATGTGTGTGTGGGATACAGACTATTTTATCATACTTACCATTTGCTAATTCATAAAATATGCCAATAATTTTCATAATTGAATGTGCTCTCCAGACATGTCTGAACAAGCACTCATGTGCAACACTTACAGCTCACTTTAAGTATAGTTAATAATTCTATCCATATGAAATTCAGCTAGAATATAAATATATGCCCCATTACTTATTACGACTTCATTCACATGAAATCAAACCAGATCCAGTCATCAGGTTTCATTTATAACATGTTGTGTTTATAACATGTGTTTATAACATGTAAATGTCTGATCACTGACAGAAAAAAACGCATTTATGGTCATGAAGAGTGTGGAGCAAAGATCAGTGATGTAGCATTAGCAGTTGTAGCTAAGGTATCAGCTCTGAGAGAGATCAGGCTCTGTAGGTGGTTGTGAGAAGAGGACAACTTTGCTTCTTGGGTTCTTTATTCACTGGATTATTGTATGCAGGATTAGAAATGAACAGAGACTGAGAGAACATGCACTCAAACACACACACAGAGTCTGAATCCATGGGAATGGAGGCTGCTGAGGTTCAAGGTCAAAGCCAGAATAGAGGAGCCTGGGGCTGCATTGTCTGCGGTAGCCCCACACCCACCACACACCCCAAACATTCAGCCCTTGACACACAGTCCCACATATAGCCATACACAAATTGGTATCTCATGGCACAGTACCCTCTGCACCAGATCTCACAGTGCTTTGTAAACGTGTGTAGGAGGATGGATGGATTTTACCCTGACTTGTCCATGACCTAACATGCACGTCTGAATATATCTCTAAACACACTGTGCACGCTCCCAGTGCACATTAAAATGAAATGTACAAACATTTCACAGCTTCATGAAGTCATATCAAAAGAAAGAGAAACAACAGCCACAGCCGTGTCAGATCACTAAACAGGCCAGCTAGCGGTGAGAAATGATCTAAGGCCCAGCTGGTGAAAGGAGAAACCACGACTAGGCCTGAGGAAAGAGGCAGTGATTAGCTCCTTTGTTGGAGGTCTTTTGAGCTTCATTGGTTTCAAAGAAAAGACGTCTGATGAGTCCATCCAAGCTTGGCTGAAACTTTGTATGGTAGACAAACTAAGTTTTGGTGGTCTCCCTTTTGTGAGGCTGTGTAGCACATATGGTCACCCGATTTCAGGACCCCACAAAAGCACTTTCTCCTGTGCACACTTAACAGATCAAATACAATATTACACTCACCAATAAGCATGCTTTGGAACAACTTACTTTTGCTTTACTAAGAAATACTTTGTCTTTGTCTGTTGCTTATTATTTATTGTAGTTTATCATTAAAAAGATCCACAAATATAGTAATACGGAAACACTGCCTATGAATTGTGCATGCAGTATAAATGCATTCATAGCATATTATATAGCATGTATAATACTATATTTTAATGCCTGAAATAGCTGCACATAAGTAGTTATTGTAACATACGTTCCATTTACAAAGCATTTTATAAATGGCGAATCGAATTACATAATGCATTTTAATCTATATGTATATATATATATATATATATATATATATATATATATATATACAGTATCTCACAAAAGTGAGTACACCCCTCACATTTTTGTAAATATTTGATTATATCTTTTCATGTGACAACACTGAGGAAATGACACTTTGCTACAATGTAAAGTAGTGAGTGTACAGCTTGTGTAACAGTGTAAATTTG
>JAFFST010053889.1:120138-169111 GCA_022414735.1 Noturus placidus | reverse complement strand
ATTTCTGTAAAGCTGCTTTGAGACAATGTACCATTGTAAAAAAAGCGCTATACAAATTGATAAATTATTATTATTATTAGAAAAGGAGTAAGCGGTTGAAGATGGATGGATGGATGGATGATGTTCTTAATCCAATCCTCCACACAGAACTGTTTGATAATTTATATTCTCAAATTGAAAGATATGCACTGCTCCTTCGGTTTTTAATAGGGTTTAAATCAGGAGACTGAAGTGGCGGTGTCCTGGCCACAGCCATCCCTGTGCAGAATTGTACGTATATTTTCTTGCATCAATGGACAGTTTTAAACCTCCTGGCAGAAGCAACCAGGGTCTGGGTTACAATATGCTGGCACTCAACAAAGGAATTTTACATGTGTGCAGTTTACACTCGAAGGGGGGAAAGGGCATGGAGACTAAGCAAAAGAAGGTGCCAGTATTTTGTTAGCTGACTGTAGTATGAGAAAATGCTGGTCTTTATACACGTGGGTGAAGTTTGTATGAATGACAAGCAGCCAACGGGTTATGGGTGTATACTAAAATGTGCTTTTCCCCCTAGGTTCTTGGGCTCTTTAATATTGTAGCATCGTTTGTGTTTATCATTTTGAAAAGTCCAATTGAATTGAATGCATCGATATATTTAACTGCACTTCGTTACAGCTTGGTGAGGAAATCCAGACAAATAATATTCATCAAATAAAACCACAACAACGTTCTCTTCCTTCACCCACTGCAGCAATACCAACACCGGTAGAAAAACGTCACATGTGCATTGCATTCTGTTTCCGGGGACGGGGTCCTTTAAAGATCAAAGGCTGTCTAAGATTTTGCCTGTATCTGTCAAAACAGTAAATTGCCTACATTGAGAAACTCGTTACATGATTGTATTAAATAATAAAACTACAAGTTTATTTTAATATAAACTACGCAAAAATGTTGTTTCTAGAATAATAATTTCAGGACTTATTTAGTCTGTCAGGATTTTTTTTTTTTTTAAATGCAGGCAAATCCCGCGTCCGGCTCCGTCGCGCGAATCGCAGCGTGACCTCTACTGCAGTTGAAAACACTCGGGAGCCGAGGGTGAATCAACTGGCCGCAGGTATGCGAGTCGTTTTTGTTTGACACCTTACTCTCAAATTACAGCATCCCCAAACAGGCATATGTCCTCGGAGCCGCTTGATTTCCGACTCGTGGAGAATAGTGTGACAGTCGGCGCTGAGCCTGTTCCTGCACAGCAACATCGACATGGTAAGTAACACAAGCTAATGCTAGCATACAGTAGCCTGAGGCTGAACCCCAAATACCTCATTACTCCCTGAACTATCACTGTGTAAATAACGGCGTGTACACTTTGTGTAGTGCACTTCATTATATACAGGGTTTATTTGGGATGCAGCATGTGGCCAGCTGTCCTCCTGTAGCACTAGTGAGCATGGAGTTTATATAAATATGTATATATAACGGTTATATTTCTAACAGATAACCAGCACAGTCCTGTGTGTCCCAGTGAATCTTTTCACTCATCCTGAGATCTAATATTAAAAGTCTCTAGATTAGAGATACTACTGCTATATACTGATGCTTCCTTATCCACCAGCTCTTTTCTCTGTGCCCGGCTGTATTAACTGAAACATTAGTATGTTGTATGTCATGATGTGGTTTTATTTAGTGATCATGGAGCGTTATTGCATTGCTGATTGTCACAGAAGCTGTGTATGACATTAGTCACGCAGGTGTGTGTGTGTGTGTACCTGTGTCTATCTACTTCCTCATCAGAGGTACATTTGACCTCTGCATGCCCTCTAAAACACCACCACATCTCACTGTTTGCCCTCGGTTTTAAAGTCAACAAGCGTCCGTTGGGCCAGAGCTGAATCACACAGTATAGTGCATTCTAGGGCTGGGTAATATGACAAAAATATCATATCACGATACTCGAGGACGTTCCTACGATACATAATGCGTGTCACGATAGATAATTTCGCTCGCAGACTGCCTGCAAAACAGTCGGGACATAAATAAGTAAACAAACAAACACAAAACGACCATTAAGCTGAGTTTGACGATTCTTACTCTGACGATGCCTACAAAGACCATCCATCCATCCATCTTCAACCGCTTACTCGTTTTCAGGGTCACGGGGAACCTGGAGCCTATCCCAGGAGGCATCGGGCACAAGGCGGGGTACACCCTGGACAGGGTGCCAGTCCCAAAAAAAAAAAAGTATTACTTCAAATCAACAGCATCCATTCAGTACCATTTAATTTGTAATTATTAAAAATGCTTGTTTTTTTTACAAAATTGTATCATCAAACCAACGATATCTCAGAAAAGTGTATCACGTAATCAGTTGACATGATCTCGATATTATAAAGATATATCGGCTGGCCATAGTGCATTCTCAAAGCATGCCTGTTCATATCGGATTCTATTAAATGAAATGTTTCCCATTTCCCGTACAGTATGATGTTAGTTTATACTATATTAATATTCCTAACAGATTTAGTTTATTGCCTACTTAAGACGCCATAAACAAAACTAACAGAGGAGCCATCTTCAACCACAAGTAGCCTGCATGCGCAGATATTTACACAGACAACAGCCTTGAGTTTACGTCACCTGTCAATTTTCTTTTGTAAATTCAACTCATTTTAACTACAACTTTTTATAGGAGTATTTGAGAGTTCAGGTCTGAATCAGGGACCCTGGAGCTGTGAGGTGGCATTTTCCTGAATTTTGTGTTCTTGCGTATAAAAAAATGCTATAAATACTAATGGTTTCTTAAACCTTAAATAAAGTTACTCGGACTATGATAGTACTGTATAGTCTACTGTAATTCATTAAGGTAGCTTGGACGTGAGAGCTGCTGATTAGAGACTTGGCTTGGATGCTGCTATTTATACCACCTTAAATATCTGTGTCTGCACTTTAGTTGTATGTCTGTGAATGCCGCTGTAACTCAGGAGTAACACGGCATGTGAGAGCGTTATGTGTTCTCCCCAGTACTGGCTTTGGAGTAATTCGAACAGAATACTTTTTTGTTTTCTATTTTGCAGAGTTTATGCACACCTGTCATCCTCTCTGAGGTGTTGCATTAGCCTGTTTGAGTAGTTTATTGATTGACCTAACTTGCTTACTGTTTATTTTTGGACAGAACTTGATGTTTATGCTCATTAAATTTTGGCGGGTGCTTTTGTTGCGTATACATGTGTATACATGAGGGATGTAAGTGCGGTGGGCTACAGCACTGTACAGTTTAGCCCTCTGAACTGTAAGCTCAGTTAGTGCAGCACCTCACACACCCTGTTCCTTTCCCACAGGACTTCGCTGATAAACCGAATACACCGAAGACCGGTGTGTGTGTGTGTTTAGTGTGGCAATAAATGGCGGCTGTGGCTCAGTCAGTAGAGCAGGTTGTCCATTAATCCACTAATCGTGGGTTTGGCGGTTCGAATCCCGGCCCGGGTGATCCCTTGCCGAAGTGTCCTTGGGCAAGACACTGAACCCTAAGTTGCCCCCAATGGCAAGCTAGCACCTTGCATGGCAGCTCTGCTACCATTTGTGTGTGTGTGTGAATGGGGGAATGAGACACAGTGTAAAGCGCTTTGAATAAAAGCACTATATAAGTGCGCCATTTAGCATTTACCAATAACTTATAGAGGGGTATCAGTAGTATTCACATGTTAACTGAGTTGCCCTCTTAACGATGAAGTGTTTGTGTGAGGATACTGCTCCTGAGCAAGGATTTCTTTATGTCACAAGCTCTATGGGGTTTTGACTAAACTGCAAATACTACAGTCTACTTATGTGCCAAGTGTAGAGGTGTAGAATATTTCATGATAATTACCTCACCTCATATTTTTGTTTACTACATATTCATCACGTTGCTTTTTAATCGATATCGGCCCTAAAGGTCGTTTTTCAAGCTATGGACCATCGGTCGATAGTTTAAAAACATCCAAAGATCAAGGCCGATTATATCCTGTCAATCAAAAGAGGGCGGGAAAACACATAGAATTCGTACTGTGTGTAAAGATAATGTCTCTTGTGTGGAATGATGACAACTGTAGTTTGTAAGCTCTGTAATCTCTACACTGATCAAATTTTACACCGGAAGTGAGCAGCAGTGAAGCGGGAGTTTCGGCATCGTGCATACCTTAATTATTATTATATTTTTTGCAGCATTGCTCAAGTTGCTCGAGTTGAATTAAAGGGCCAGTACACCGTTGAAAGATTTAAATGAAGATGAGTTGACAAAAAATATATAGTGCACACACAATTATATTTGTAGAATTGTATATTTCATATCCAGTTAATGTTAATATATAAAGAAGTTTATATTATATATTGCCAATTTGATGTACAGTGATGAAGTAGAAATGCTTTTGTTTGTGGTGAGTGAATGTCAGACTAACAGGAGGTTTTTTTTTTTTTATAATTCAGTCAATGTTAATATGAATTAATATCATTCAATAAGTTAATAAATCTTACTTCAATGTTCAGAATTTAGTTAATGTGTTAATGTTTTCTGTTTATGAGACCAGTTACTGTGAAACAACTTGAAATGGAGAGAGTTTTATTTCAGAAATGTGGAATTAATTATTATTAATTTAAAAGAAGGCATAAAAGACAGAACTATCGGTATCAGCCGATATCACTCTGAATAATTGGTATTGGCTGAGAAATTTAGGTGCACCTCTAGTTGCTTTAAATAAAATGATCGTGTTCTGGCAGCATTTTAAACCTCGTCAAGATTTTAAACCTTCCAAGAGTCAACTTCAGAGTTGATTGCACCATTCCAAAAAAACAAAACCACAAAAACATATGTGATAAATGGTAGTTTAAACTTACACATAAAGCACGTTTTAGACTGTAGTTTTATTTTAATATTATGTTTTTTCCCCCAACATGAATTTTTTTTCTAATTGGTGTTCTGTAAGTAGTGTTATAAGCAGAATTCTTTGACCTCCTGGCAGAGGCAATCGCAGCCTATATATGGGTTAAAATAGCCTGATAGTTGGTGGAATTTATGATGCTATCAAGCCCCGGCACTTAAGACTGTTTGCAGAATTGGCCTGAAGTGAGAACTGACTTTTGTTCACACAACTGGGTTTTTTTTTTTGTACAGTTCCCTCAAAGTATTCTGTTGTTTTCACTATACATGGAAGACATTTTAGACGTATGATCAAAAGATGAACATGAGACAATAGATCAGAATTTCAACACTAGATGTGTTAAACAGCTTAGGACATGGGACCTTTTGTTTGAACCCACCCATTTTTTTTTTTCTTTCAAGTGATTAAAAGTTTTGGAACATGTCACCTTGTTGCCCAGGTGTGCCCTATTAAAACAAACAAACAAAAAAATGTTTAAAGAATTAATAGCTCTGAATGTCTAATCTTGGTTTGAGCCCTAGGTTTTGCCTGTGAAGACTGCATTTGTTGTTAAAAAGGATAAAGCAACAGGAAGACCAGAGAGCTGTCTTTGGGAGAAAAGCAAGCCATTTTGAAGCTGAGAAAAGAGGGAAAATCAATCAGAGCCATTGCACAAGCATTGGGCATATGCAATGTAACAATTTGGAATGTCCTGAAACAAAAAGAAACCACTAATGTACTAACTACCAGAAATGAAACAGGTTGGTCAACAGCAGCTGATGACAAACATTGTGAGAGCTGTGAAGAAAAACATCAAAACAACAGTCGGTGAAATCACCAACATCCTCCACAGTGCAGGGGTGAAGGTACCACAATCCACCATTTGAAGAATACTTTGAGAGCAGACATATAGCACAAGATGCAAACCACCCATCAGCAGTAAGAATGAGAAAGCCAGACTGGAATTCACGAAGAAATAAAGAGATGAGCTACAAAAGTTCTGGAAACAAGATAACATGTACCAAAGTGATGGAAAGGCCAAAGTGTAGAGAAAGAAAGGATCTGCTCATGATCCAAAACATACACGCTTATCTGCTTCTGGAAATTGTTTAGCACATTTAGATGGAAATGTGAGGAAATTAAATCTGAAATTCTGATATTTAATCTTAAACCCAGATGTATTCAGTGTATAGCAAAAACTAATTAATCGACCTTGTCGGTCCAATACTCTTGAAGGGAACTGTTTATTTTCTTGTTCTGGCATAACACCAAGTATGAGCATTGGTGAGAATATCACAAGTACACAGACAGCAGTATAGTATATGATGTAATATCTGAACATTTATATTCCCCAATACAGTTTGACCCAGTATTTTGCCTACATTTTTAAAATGACAATTTAATGGTACCTTGAATACACCTCTTTCATGTTTCAGTTTCCTCTGTCATCTATTTATTTATTTTTATTTTTTTCACTCCGTTTTGAATGCGCTGTTGCATTCAAAAACGTAGATGGCTTACATGTTACATATTCATCTGTTGCATTAATATGCGAAACATAAACCAGCTGTACTGGTATGAATACTCATTTCTATATGATATGAATACTCATTACTGATATGAATACTCATTACTAGCCTACTCATGCAAGGTATAACTGGTAGGAATGCTAATCTTTTTCCACAGTTTCTCCACAATATGATTACCTGCCAATTCCCACCCACTAGGTAGCTCTAACCTGTCACATGACTGCTACCAAGTGGGGAGAGTGATGGTTAACACCTGCTTCCTGCAAGACATGTGAAGCTGATTTTTGTTAAAAAACACTGCTGTGTCACAATGCTGTGTCACAGGGCAGTGTAATACACTCGGAGGAAAATACTCTAGCTCACAGATGCCTATGATTGGCAGGTGTTGCTCTGATTGATAGGGGAAGAGAGAGAAATGCCGTCCCAAGCACTGCCAGTTTTGGACTACTTGCTATAGACTCATGGACTCCTGGCTTTGGATGGCTCCTTTGGACCTCTGGCTTCGGATCTCCCAATGATGGGATGAACGCTTTTCCGTTGCACCTTTCGGGAGCCCTGTTTTCTGTCTTGGACATTGTCAATGTATACAATATTCTTCAACATCCCAAATCAGTTTTACGCAAATTGTCCCGTACACCACCCTACATCTGGCCCTCACCCACCTGCGCACAAAGGACACCTACATCCGAATGCTGTTCAAAGACTTCAGTTCAGTATTTAACACAATCATTCCTCTGCACCTGATTGGAAAGCTGAACCTACTGTGCTTGAACACCTCCATCTGCAACTGAGCCCGCAATCAGTCTGGATCGGGAGCAGCATCTCCAAGGGCCCCCCAGGGCGGTGTGCTCAGTCAACTGCTGTTCACTCTGCTGACTCATGACTGTGCAGCAACACATAGCTCCAATCACATCAAGTTCAACAATGACAAAGCCGTGGTAGGTCTCAACAGCAAGAATGACAAGTAAGCATGCAGAGAGGTGGTGCAGCAGCTAACACACTGGTGCAGAGATATACAATCTGTCTCTGAATGTGGACAAAACAAAAAAGATGATTCCATCGTCCTTCAACACCAGCTCCATAACCAGGAAAGCCCAGCAGTGTCTCCATTTTCTGTGAAGGCTGGGGGGGGGGGTCCTCACCACGTTCTACACGTGAACGATTGACAGCATCCTGAGCATCTGCATCACTGCCTGGTTCGGAAATTGCACCGTATCAGATCGCAAGACCCGTCAGCCGACAGTGAGGATCATTGCTGTCTCTCTTCCCACTGTTATAGACATTTACACCACACGCTGCATCCTCAAAGCCACTAGCACTGTGGATGACCACACACACGCTTCACCCTCCTGCCATCTGGAAAACGGTACCAAAACATTCAGGCACTCACGGCCAGACTGTATAGCAACTTCTTCACCCAAGACATCAAACTCCTGAATACTCAGAGACTGGACTGACACACACACACACTCATACTGAACTGAACACCATCCCACTCCTCTGTTTTTCTACTGCTCCAGTACTTATAAAAATATTATGTTCAATTTCTTGTCAGCACTGTACTCTTTACCTGGTGTACACATATGGCGTAAGCTAATCTGCTGAATACTATGTCATAGTATGTTATGTTTACATTCAGAACATTTTTTATTATATTGTTATTCTTTTGCACTACCTGTTCACACCAGAACTGTGTACTCGTCAGTGCTGCACTCTCTTACGGTGCCCATTGTCCTGTTGTAGTAGTTACTGTACTGTCTTGTGGTGTTTGCATGTGCACTTTGTCGAACGTATATGTAGAATGTCTGATTTTTAGTTCTGGGTCGTCTCATGTTGTTGGTGTGGTGTTTTATGACGCACCCTGGTCCTGGAGGAACGTTGTTTCGTTTCACTGTGTACTGTACCAGCTGTAAATGGTTGAAATGACAATAAAAAGCCATCTGACTTCACATGACTTGACACTGTTTTTAATCTTGCCCGGGACAACGGGAAAGTGCTAGTCTGAGGTCTTAAGGACTTAGTCCGAGTCTGAGGCCTCGCCTTTCAGGACCTCGTCACCACTAGCTGCAAAAGATTTATGATAAGTTTATGATCATCAGCACCTATGATCATTTTATGGAAAACGTGTGTGTGTAATGGTAATTTTATACAATCATATTTTTGTTAGTCTTGAAATTTGCCAAGGGTTCTGTAGCTGACATTCATATTGGATTCTCAAATTTATAACATTTTATGTAATAAAATGTAATAATAATAATAATAAACTTTATTTTATAAAGTGCCGTTAAAAGCAGCTTCTCAAAGCACTGTACATAAAATAAGCAGTACACAGAAAAATAAAAGTTAATAAGAACAACAATGTTAATAATAATTATTATAAAATAATAATACAAATAAGACCTCAGCAGTCAAATGCAAGTTTAAAGAAGTGTGTCTTAAGTAGAGCTTTAAAAATGTCTGAGCTTCCCTGAGTTCAGGAGGAAGAGTTCCAAAGTGAAGGAGCATAGACAGAAAAAGGGTGTGTATGTGTCTATAATGGGAGGCATGGTGCTTTATTGGTTAGCATGTTTGCCTTGCACCTCCAGAGTTAGTGGTTAGATTCCTGCCTCTGCCTTGTGTGCACAGAGTTTGCTTGTTCTGTGTGCTTTGGTTCTCCGGTTTCTTCCCCCAGCCCAAGACGTGCTGCAAGCTGATTGGCATATTCACATTGTCCATAGAACGTGAATGTTTGCCCTCAATGGGTTGGCATCCCATCTGCCTGGTGCCTGGAGTTCCCTGGGAATAGGCTTCAAGCTCTCTGTGCCCCTGTGTAAGATAAGCAAGATGGCAAATGGAAGGATGGATGGATGAATCCAGTACTCTGGAAACGTGAACGTATCTTGTAATTCGGAGATGCTCCTAAATTCTTTTCTCAGACGTCCAGCTGTATGAGAGAACAGGTTGGATGCAAACAGCCGCACACTTAGACTGCTGCCTTGGCACTCCTTCATATCTCTTTATGTACTGTGTATCTGTAATATTACGATTCTGTTTAATATACCATCATGGGACAAAGATGCAGAACCACACACTGGTGAATGGCATGTAAGCTTTTAAACTTGGATCCATCTACCTGTTAACACTGATATCCTCCAGCCTAGGTTAACATTTTTTAACAAGGACCTGGTGAATGAGTTCCATGATCTGCTGGTTATCTCTTACCAGCCCTCCTCAGACCTCATTTGGCCCCTGTGTATTTTGGGTCAGTGCTACTGAGGGAGATAGTCAACTCCTGCTGCTTTAATTTCCCCCTGTGGGCCTGGTCCTTATACTGATGTCTCAGGCCTACACCTCCCATTCGCCTTCCAGTGTGTGCGTGTGTGTGACCTATATTTTCCGTGTCGCACAAACTGGTCACGTTTGTCTGCTGCATTTCTGTGACTGTGTACAGACGACATTCAGTAAAATGATGTCAAGTGACAAAGAGACACCACCACAACATAATCTGAAACTTTCATGTTTCCGATTTGTTTTTCTTTATTTTCAGTAATGTTGCTGATATTTATCTTGATTTTGAAATTTCTTTTTCCAGCCGCGATTCCAAATGGCCAATTAAAAAATCTATTACTACACAAAGCATTATACTGTATTCACACCAGCAGATAGTTTCTCCTCAAGTTGTGCTCTCTCCCTCTCTCTCTCCCTCTCTCTCTCTCGCTCGCTCTATATCTATTATCTAATATATATAATTCTGATTGAAATAGATAATGCGCATGGTGGATTAGTGGTTAGCATGTTCACCTCAAACCTCCAGGGTCGGGGCTTTGATTTCCACCGTGGCCCATGTTCTCTTTGTACTGTGGGGGTTTCCTCCAGGTACTTCGGTTTCCTCCACCAGTACAAAGACATGCATGGTAGGCTGATTTGCGTGTCTAAAGTGTGTGTGAATGTGTATGTGATTGTGCCCTGCGATGGATTGGCACCCTGTCCAGGGTGTATCCCACCTTGTGCCCCATGCTCCCTGGGATAGGCTCCAGGTTCCCTGTGACCCTGAAGGAAGGATAAGTGGTATAGAAGATGAATGGATATATATTTATCTTTCTTCGGAGAAAGCTTGCCAAAAATGTCGTGCAAATTTCAGAGCATCGTGGCAGAGTAAACCTAAAAAACAAACAAAATGTGGGCACATACATTATAGGGGAACAATTAAATTCAATTTTATTTATATAGCACTTTTTATAACAGTTATTGTCTCAAAGCAGCTTTACAGAAATATATAAATACTGGATACAGATTTTAATGTGTGAATTTATCCCATTTGAGCAAGCCGGTGGCCAGGAAACACTCCTGAAGATGTTTAAAAAAAAAAAAAACCTTTACAAATACTGCGGCTTCTGTGGTCTTTCAACACCTTCCTCTTTATCAGATGTACGTTACATAGTGAGAATATGTAAACCAGGTTATTGGGACAGAAACAAATTCCCTAGATCTGAGTGATTTTATTTGGTGGCTCTTTTTCTACGAGCAGCAGTGATGGAGAATAAATCCCTTCAATAGATAACTATACTCTCAATGTCCTGGAATTTTGGTCTTGACAGGGTACATGGTGTTTTGTTGAAAGTGGTTCGATTTCATGTCTAACAAAGTTCTGAGCTGTTGGTTGAACAGCAGTAATATGGTGTTGACTCTGTGACCCCTAAAGTTTCTGTGATTTTCCTCCTAATGGACACCAAAGGTGACTCGTAATGCTCCGCTAGCAGAAGCCGTGGCAGAATGGAGCGTATTGCTTTCTTGAAGGTGTACATTAAATTCTAGTGTTTACTAGTTATTGCTGTAGTAGATCATAGAGTGGGTATTTGTGTTTGAAAACAGAAAAGGAGGAGAGCACTTTATTTTTTACTTGGACTGTGTGTTCGCCAGGTTGTTTGAGTTGACAATTGGACTGAATGATGGCTGCAAATTTGGCTTCTGTACTCCCTGTATTCACTGGCTCCTGTATTCCCCCAAAATGGCCAGTGTCTTCTACAATATAATATAACAATGGCAGAAAGATCTGATTTTATCAGTAGTTTTTTTTTTACGTTTTAATAATTCATAACGTTTTACCCATACCAACTAGCAAAATGTAGCTACTTCTATATGTACTGTAAATGTGTATAAATGTAGCTACTAATAAAGCAGGTGCAGGGGGAGCACGATGGCTTAGTGGTTAGCATGTTTGCCTCCTGGGTTGGAGGTTCGAATCCCACCTCCACTTTGTTCGCTTGCATGTTGTCTCCATGTTTTGGGGGTTTAATCCCCTGGTCCAAAGACACCTGTTGTAGGCTGATTGGCATTTCCAAAGTGTCTGTAGTGTTTGAATGGGGGTGTATGTATAAAAAAAAAAAAACAAGCATGGAAGAGCGTGTGACAGAGCGAAATTCCCTACAACACTCCGACTTGTGGGAACAGACATCACCCCAACTAACAGATGAGGAGTTTGTTACAAAAAGGGAGGTACTTCTGTCGATTGGCTTCCTGAAACTTAATAAATACTATTTAATTTTTATAGTTTGTTTTTCTTGTTCTCATTGGTTGATAGTGCTGTTCAAGTTCACTAACGAGTAAAAGGAAAAAAGAAAAAGTACCTTTCACCGGCGTTTAGTTCACAGAATGATCAAAAACCAGTCATGTAGTTATTTTGTATAGACAATTCTTTCCACCAATTTTGAGAGAAAATGCAATATATAATAATGTCCATCATTTCAAGATATAAAATTATCATATATTGTGATTTTGTCCATATCGCCCAGTCCTACACTGAAAATCGCAGGATCTCAGCAGTTTCCAAAATATTTAATTTAGCCTGTCTGGCACCAGCAACCATGCCACGATCGCAATGACCGAGATCCCCATTTCTGGTGTTTGTTGTGAGCATGTGATGTAACTGAAGCTCTTGACCTGCATCTGCATGTTTTTATGCACAGTACTGCTGCCACATGATTGGCTGATTGGGTAATTGCACCACTGAGCAGGTGTACATGATGGTGTTCCTATTAAACTGGCTAGTGAGTGTTCTTCGCACACAACGTCTAGACTGAAATTCCTGGTGGTCTGAAGAGCCATGCTGTGACTTGATGTCAAGCCGTTAGTCAAACATGAGTATTTACAGATCAGAGGACATTTGGATGCAGGTCCATGTCTCACTATGAAGTCCGGGTCTCAGATTGTGCTTCAATGCTGTGGATGGTAGAATTGGTCAGTGATGGCTGCAGTACTTCCTCTCCAGTTGAAGTAGTTTGAAGCTGGGCTGAAAGGGCAGTTATGACTTTTGATACCTGAGCGATACATTCAAGTGTGTTTGCAATATCCAGTCTGTTTGGCCAAATTAAATTGCCTCCCTCTTGACTCGGTCTGAGCTCCTGAGGTGCACAGGATTGTCATGTTCCAAATAAAGAACACAGACGAATGGTCTTATTTGGTCATTTATGTCTGCAATTGTAAAGCATCATTCAAAAATTTCAAAACCTCATCTCATATCTGCAATAGTCTAATAAACGCTTATAATAATGTTCCCACTAACATCCCTGATTTTATGTTAATAATTCAGCAAATGTCAAAAGTGTAGTTTGCATGTAATGTATGTTTAACTTGTCATTTTCATTTGAAAACTGCTATTTGTACTTTTTCCCTCTAAGTTTGTGTCTTTTACTCCCAGGGTGTGATCAGTGTGCAACTGGTGGTTACCATGGTAATGGCCTGCGTGATTCAGAAAATTATACCTCACTACTCCTTTGCAAGATGGCTGCTTTGCAGTGGCAGGTAATGAGCGAATACATCGAGACTCTTTTGTGTTGATTGACTCTTCGAGTGCTGTAGCATTGTATCTCAGCAGTGCTTTTCAAAGGCAGGTTCAACATGATGTACTTTTGCGCAAGCTCTAATTTTATTGTTAGTATAATGGGCCTGCCAAAGATGGATCATTACGGCTCATCAGTAGGACTAAAGGGCAGCATCAGAAAGTGGAATAACCCGAGAGGACCACAACGAGCACCGCCTGGTTCCTCCTAATTAGCTCCATGTGTTTAGAGCAAACAGCTTCTTAGAATGTGTTCAATAATTCATCAGTGCTTGTTTGGGCTGTGAAACTTTTAGAATTTTTATATAATTTTTTTTTGCTAGTTCAAACACAAGCTTTTTTTTTTTGCCCTGGAGAGCGCCATAATTGAGTTTTTTTTAATGAATAAATAAACATGGAAAACAACTGAAAGCGGCACAGCCCTCTCAGGACTCGGATGATTTCCAAATAAAGTTGAAGAGGTTATGTAAAAAAAAAAAAAAAAGTTCAAAATCTGCCTTGTTTATGTGTTTATATGTCCTGGATTGCATGTTCCAGTCTGCGTTGGTACCAGCATCCAACAGAAGAGGAGTTGAGGAGCCTGGCTGGAAAGCACCAGAAAGGAGGGAAGAACAAAAAGGACAGGTATGTCGTACAATTGTGTTTTATTTATTTATAATGTCCAATAAACCAGTGCGAAACTTTTGTGCTGTTATCTTTGCTCTTAACATGCACTAGTTCCTAGTCTAATTCTCATTCAGTAGCTTTGTTCCAATTTTACACTGAAAGTCCTGCTTGTTAATCCCTTAAATAGTACAGATGAGTGAATGTCCACCTTGTTTGTTCTGCTTACCTTCTGGTAATGTCCTTCTCTTCGGAGCCGTGCTCTTTGGAGACCTCCCGAGCCGAGACAGGTAGCTCGGAGATCAAAACGAAAGAGGATCGGGATTCCCACAGGGCTTTTGTGCTGGCCACCGTAGTGTGCATGGCCCTGGGTAAACAACAGCGCTCCAGACGAGAGGATCACTCCTTTTAGGACAGCTGGCCCGCGGCTATGGGGCAACGGTCTCAAACACTGGCCCCTGTTGATCTGGAGGCCCATGTTCTCCCCCCTCTTCACTTTCCAGTATCCTACTGTTCCCAGCAGACCTCAACATTCAACATTCTCATGCCAACTGCCTTAGTGCTGAGAGAGGAATGTGTTTGATTTCAGTATTGTGTATATTTAGCCTCTTTTTTTTTTTTTAAGCAAGTAGGACTCTAATCCTCGGTAAAAGGTGCAACCACTGATGGTGGTGGTGTTTCCAAGGGAAACTGAGCCAAGGCTAGGCTATGCTTTGCAAATCTGTACATCATTTAGGACTAAACGCAAATCCCAGTATATTTGCTTTATTTCTTTTTTATGTGTGTGCTATAACATTGTTTTGTTTTCTGTATAAGCGAATATTACCTAGTTCAGTTTTCAGAGAGGAAGATAGGATGAATTCTTCAGACTCACTTCTCTAGTGTGTAGTGTATAATTTGATGAGTTTGATCTAAAGCCAGAGATGCAGCGTTTTGTGCAACTAGTTTTGCCCAGTTATTTACAAATACTAGCTCGCAGTACATTTTGCATGTGTATCTATAACTTACACTTTTAACATGTATGGATTTTTTGTAGGAAATACAACGGGCACATAGAGAACAAGCCACTGACGGTTCCCAAAGACATCGACCTCCAGCTGGAAACGAAATGTATTGCCGAAGTGGACACACTAGGTATGTGCACTTCCATCTGCTCCATATCATTATCATTAGAAGCCTAGCGGCCTCATATATTCCATGCCGCTCTCTGCACCGAAGACCTCATTACTCTTCTTTTCTGCTAGCTTTGCACTACTTCCCAGAGTTTCAGTGGCTGGTGGACTTCACAGTGGCAGCAACAGCAGTGTACCTCATCACTGAGCTGTACTTCTGTGTGGCTGAGAGTAATGGAGAGATGAACATCAGTGTGGTGTGGAGTTTGTTAGTGCTGGCCTTTGTCATGTATCCTTCATAACACCACTCACCCAAGGCTAACTCACTAAATGTTTGGAGTGCTGCAGCTTGAATGTCCTGAAGGTTGCATCAGAACAGATAATGATGTAGGAGGTGCTGCACAGTTTGATGTTCTACAAAATGCTTAAGAGCTGTCATATTTTCTGTGCTTAAAAAAGATACAGAACACACCAGCCAGGGTGTTTTATTTGTGTGGAGGTTGTAGTTTTTTGCCAGTGACTCTAGAAAAGTGCATTTCTTGTTTTGGCCTTGGAATTTGGCATATTGAAATCAAAATGGAAAAATGTATGTGAGCATGAAGTGCAGAATATAGAAGGATTTAAGGGTACAATCTTTAATTGTGACATTTTAGCATCAGTTCTTCTTATGCTAGCTAACATTTCAAATGGTCAGTGATATTGTTAACATTTGTTATTAAACTACTAAACTAATTAGTTAGTTAACATTAGATTTATTTTCCCATAGTCCTTGGTTCTTTAGCAAAAGACACACTAATTTACCATTAACTAAAACCAATGTGTGCTTTGAGACACAGATTTCTTTCTCTTTTGTGATTTCTTTCTTGTGCATTCGTATAGTAAATAAGGAATGAAACACAGTGGGCCATGCTGATGATGCAGTCCCTCAAGGTTTTAGCAATTTTGTGATGGAAGAAATTGACGCAAAATCAAGGAAGACCCTAGAATATTTAGAGGAGCTTGCAATTTTTCAAAACCGCATCGATTTTCCGCAGGTTTGCACCGAGACGTCATGTGTGATGTCATCACAACGCGCATTCAGCCAAAGCCCGCTTCGATTCACGTACGTCAAACAGCTAAAAGGTCTGATTTACCAACAAAAAAGGCCATGCAAAACAATTTTGTGTGATTGCAATTTCACCAAAAGTCAGTTTTCCATAAGAAAAAAAGATTTTGAAAAAAGCCACAGCAAAAATCAAGCACTTTTGGCCACATCAAACACCAAAAACTGCGAAGTCCTGTACAGACTGATCTAGGAAAATAATCGGTAGGGTGATGTAACCATACTCAAATGTCACATCATGCTTTTTTATCCATTAATAGTTGCATTTGTTATGGTATGTCCGTATTAGCTAAACTATTTAGTCTTTTTTTTTTGTACATTATACTACTATTTAAGGGGCTGTACATTTTGGCTCCTCTTCTCTCCATCTTTCTCATTTTTTTTTCTTTCCTTTCTTTCTTGTTATTTGTTTCTGTTTATTTATCATTGTCTTTTTTTCGCTGTCTGATTTATCTTTTTTCCCTCTAGTTTCTTTATTGATTTCTTTTTAGAGTTATACATCAGGAAATGACCCCTTTGAGTTCATTTGAATACTTAAATAATGTTAAACATTTTCATAAAGACAGGAACACACCCACATGACCCCAGGGAGTTAAAAGAATGATGCAAACCACGGTAACCCTCAATGTGCAGGTTACAGTTTATTATACAACAAAAACAGTTCTTGGATGAAATCTCACAGACCAGAAGAGACAGCATGTGGTTAACCTATGATGGAGTGGCAGAATGAGGAAATTGTATAGGAAACAGGAGCTTCTTCATGAGCGAAAGGATAGCATGATGCCATGGACATGTACATAGGTTAAAATATACCTATGTACTCGTATTTACTTACTGAAAACAAGTCTGAGGGCAAACAGCAGGAAATGCTGCATTACACGTCTGTGGAGCAGCAGGAAAGAACCTGGCTACTTGTAATGTCAATTCTAGTTTCTGTAAGAAGAAGAAGCCTTTATTGGTCATTATATACACTACAGCACAGTGAAAATATTTTCTCCGCATATCCCAACTTCTTAGAAATTTGGGGTCAGAGTGCATGGTCAGTTCTGATTCAGCACCCCTGGAGAAGAGAGGGTTAAGGGCCTTGCTCAAGGGCGCAACAGTGGCAGCTTGGCGGTGCTGAGGCTTGACCCCCCCGACTTTAATGATCGGTAACCCAGAGCCTTAACCGTTGAGCCCTAACCATCCCAGCTACAAAATACCTAGGAGCTGGAACTGGTATTCAGGCAAGATATTCACTCTAGTGAAGTTTTTAGTGTAATGTTGGGGTGAGTGTGTCATAAACAGCTTTCTTTGTTGCAAAGTTCGCTTTTAATAGAGAGAGTGCAGTTGGGTGAAATTTCAGCAACTGTTGCTCCATACCTGCTACTTTTCTTCTTCTCTGGCTGCTAAATCATGTACATTAACCACAGAACAGTCCACAGGGATCAATCTTCCAGCTGTATGCATTGCCCCTCACCCACTCACAACCTGCTACTGAAGATTGGACACCCAATTTTCATGACCAAACCAGACTGATTTGCCTGGGAAAAAAAGATTGAGCAATAGGAGAGAGGGAGGCTGGCTGATGGCATGATAAAGATGATGAGGATGATGATATGCCTGTGTGAGTGTAAATGGATGGAAGGTGTCAGGAAGGAGCCATTTTACTGGGCTGCCTCTGAAGAGTGTGTGGCAGAGATGTGGCTTTGTCAATGTGATGGGCAGTGAGACGTTTCCTTAGATGGCCTTCTCCAGTTGTCTGGGATTTTTTTGCACTGTGCACCAACATGATTGACCTGGACCAGTGTAATCAACTAGATGTGAGCATGCAGGCTTCATGAGGAGGTTTATTATAACACCTTCCTACTAATATCGTTCTTTCTTGTCTTCAGGTTTTTGTTTAAGTTGTGTGTTGAGTTTGTCTCGGCTTTGACTGGAGCTTTGGTAGTTACAGTTTAAACAGTGCTTTCAAACATCTTCTCACCAAGAGTTAATGATTTATTTATTATTATTATTATTATTATTATTATTATTATTATTATTATTATTATTATTTACATATAGATTAAAGTTTAAAGTTGCCCATTTAAATACATTGACTTGGATAGATTGAGTTGATTTTTATACAGTATTGCCTGTCTGGCCAGTCAGCATTTCTGCTTTAAACTTCTTCTTTTTTCTTCTCCCCTTTCCTCTCTTCCCTCTCCTCTTCTCTTCCATTCTCTTCTTTCCTTTTTTCTTCTTTTATTCCCTTCTCTTCTCTGTTCTCTTCTTTTCTCTCATTTATTCTGTTCTCTCTTCCCTTCTCTTGAATTCTCCTCTCTTCTCTTTCCTTTCTTCTCTTCACTGTTATCCTTTACCCTCTGCTCTTCTCTTTCATTCTCCACTCCTCTCTTCTTGTCTCTCATTTCTTCTCCTCTCTCTTCTCTTCTCTTCTGTTCTCCTCTTCACACTTCTCTTCACTCCTCTTCTCTTATCATCTTCTCTGCTTTTCTGTTCTCTTTTCTCGTATCGTCTCTTCTTATTTCTCTTCTCACTTCTCCTCTCTCTTCTCATCTCTTCTCCTCCTCTCCTCTCTGCTCATTCCCTCCTTCCTTTCACTGCAGATCTACTTTAATTTGATGTGGCTTCCTTTCTGCAAGTGATTGTCTGTCGCAGCGTCCCATATGCTAAGCATGGTGTAGTGATGATTGTGAGAAGGAGTTGATTAGAAATACCACATCTCCAGGATATAAAAATGGAAACTAGATTTGTTCCCTAAAAGTCGTGGCACTGAACCCAATCAAAAGCTCCTGTTTTTCTCAGGAGCTGCAGATCCCTTCTGAGCTCATATTAACGAATGATCAAAAGTTTTGCAACTCGGATGGAGCTTCGGATTTGTCGGCTTCAACATATTCCAACGCTGTGTACCACTTAATAAATATATATATATATATATATATATATATAAAATAGGCCCTTGAGTTTGAAAATCTTTAATGGACTAAATGTAAAAATAAGTATAAACACCAGTCAAAGTTTAGAAACTAATCCATTTGTGCCTGTTTTATAACTGCAGCCTTAATCCTTAACTCCTGATTCCTTCAGTAAGATCCTCTTCTCCCTCACGGCTCACTACTTTAAGCTGGAGGAAGGCGGCGAGCGATCCCTCTGCATCACCTTTGGGTTCTTCTTCTTTGTCAAAGCAATGGCCATCCTCATTGTCACGGAGAACTACCTGGAGTTTGGACTTGAGACGGGTACAGTATGACCACAGTGTTTACAACCTTCTATCATTTTCTTCTGCTTCTCATCGACATCAGATGCCATTGTGATTAAGAGTTGTTTATTAATGTGATGATGCTCATGTGATCTCCACAATTCCAACCTAAAAATTGTCTTTTATTTATTTTCTTTAAAAGACCTGTGTTAGCATGCACTAGGCCAAAGTGAAAGTTTGCTCCGCTTTATCACTCAACATTAAAAATTAGCCAAACAAACTCATGCTTTTTGTGATTCTATTAAAAAGAAATGTAGCCATGTGCGTTTTAACAATAAACGAGCAGCCTGGTTTCATTTCAGAATTCATTTATTTGAATTTACAGAGGGGACAGGACGTTTTCTCGCCGTCATATTATAGCAGCCTGCTCTAACTGTTCATTTTTCCTAGCTTTGGTTTAAGATTAAGAGATATATTAGATTTCGAATTTAGTGGCCTACATATAGAGTGCTTGGATTTATAATTAATAAGCACTGCATGTACAGATTGAGTGGTTTTATACCAATGTCTACGAACCAGTTAGTGTTATTGATTTTTTTTTTTTTTAGCAATTGTTTTTATACCTGTAAAATCAGTTTCATGCATTTTCCTTGTTTGCAGGTTTTGCTAATTTTTCTGAAAGTGCTGTTCAGTTTCTGACAACCCAAGGCCTGCAGTCCCAGTGAGTAAATGCGTCTGTCTGTCTGTGCGGGTGTCTGTCTGTCTGTGCGGATGTCTGTCTGTCTGTGCGGGTGTCTGTCTGTCTGTGCGGGTGTCTGTCTGTCTGTGCGGGTGTCTGTCTGTATTTCTGTCTGTGCGGGTGTCTGTCTTTCTGTCTGTGCGTGTGTCTGTCTTTCTGTCTCTGTCTGCCTGTGTCTGTCTGTCTGCGTGCGTGCGTGTGTGTCTGTGTGTGTGCGTCTGTGTGTAACACTGCTGTGACCAGGCTTTGCTTTCTGTCTTTCTGTGTAGGGGCCCCATATCCAAACTAACCTTTAAGCTGGCTCTGGCACTACTCTGCTCTCTGATTGGAGCATTCCTCACCTTCCCTGGGCTGCGTTTGGCCCAGATGCATCTTGATGCCCTCACACTAAACAACAGCAAAGTCATACAGTGAGTGCCCTCAGAAACCATACTACATTAGCAATACATGTATTATCTTAAAATCCTATGTGCATGTAATCTTAAGCTTTTATGAAGTGTTTTTGGGAAACGTTAATGATGTATTAATTAGCCAGCAGTAGCTCTTTAGAAATCTTTGGTTTTGACTTTCTGCTCACTAACACAGAGCCTAAAGCGCTGACCAACAACATCTGCATTTCTTAATGGTAAATTGATTTACTGTTTATATATGTGTTTAACTGAGATGGAGCCCGTGCCTCTCATCACTGTTAGATCCTCATGTACAACCAGATCACGTTCTAGCCAGAAGAACCACCTGTTCACTATAATCACATTAGCAATTGCATGTAATTCAGCATGCACAACCTGAACATGACACTGCTTTATCCAGTCAGCAGATAAATATTATTACAGATGGACTCCATATTAGCCTATGTTAGGGACCAAAGCCAGGTGTACTGTGAGGGGTCGGGAGATGCACACGACACCTAGCTAATCCACTTCAGTGTGACAAGCTTAGATTCCTGCCCTGTCCTCTTAAAAATCACTACCACTGCTCTTGGCCAATGCCTGAGTTAGACTCATTCCCTGTCCGTTTAAATGATTCTTTCTGTCTTGTCTTTCAGGACGTTGCTGCATATCAACTTCTTGGCTCCACTTATAATGGTACTGTTGTGGGTGAAGCCCATTACCAAGGATTATATTATGAATCCCACGCTGGGGAAAGAGAGTGTGCCTTTGTAAGTTTTTTTTATTTTTTTTTTTTATTAATTAATTACTTTATTTATTTATTTATTAAACGATTATTTATTTATTTATTTATTTATTTATTTTTATGATGAACCTTCGGTAATTTTGGGGGGCATGGTGGCTTGGTGTTTAGCACATTTGCCTCACACCTCCAGGGTTGGGGGTTCAATTCGTGCCTCTGCTCTGTGTGCGTGGAGTCTGCATGTTCTCCCCGTGCTTTGGGGGTTTCCTCCGAGTACTTCGGTTTCCTCTCCCAGTACAAAGACATGCACGGTAGACTGACTGGCATTTCCAAATTGTCCGTAGTTTTTAAATCGATGAGAGTGTGTGGCAGCGATGAATTGGCACCTTGTCCAATGTGTCCCCTGGCTTGTGTCCGGAGTCTCCTGGGATAGGCTACCTGTGAAAGAGAGAGAGAGATTGTATAGTTTTATCTTGTATAGAAATGGCAACAGCTACGCTGTTCATGCAAAACATGTGGAAATCTTGGAAAATGCAGGGAATACATGGGAAACTATTATAAATTTAGGGTGCACTTTTATGCTTATGATGCAGAATTAATCAGATGACAATCATTTCAGGTGGCCATTAACAGTGTTTTCAATCACCGAAAATAGCATCTTTTCAAATCCACTCTCCAGAGTCAATAAATCTGTTTTGTGGCTGAGGGAAAATGCTGACGTATGATTGCGATCTCTATTGTTCCATGGGGGCGATTACTGCAATGTCGTTTCCATATTAGGAAGTTTAATTCCACGTTCATCTGCTTTGTATACCATACAAGCGACATTGGGATGTGCAAGAGAGAGTGTTTTTGTTCATACCAAAACTAATGAAGATGGTTGACAGACACCCATGCCCCTGCCCAACATTCCTGTGTGTGTGTGTGTTAATGCTGTGTTGAACCCAATTTAACATGGCCTAGAAAAAAAAAACTTCAAATGTACATTGTGTTTTATCTTTATAAAACATGAAATAAATTATCAAATGCATTTTATTATGCAGCATGAAGCTTAATGTGTTAATATGGTCAACTTAATAACACAAAAGTACTCTGTAGCAGTTTCTGTTGTCACAGGCATGAGTGGTTAGTGCTGTTGATGTATTAAGAAACACCCCTACTGTGTCTCTTCCCTTCCTTCTTTTAGGATGTCGGAGAAGACGTATGACACGCTGCGCCTCTGGGCCATTCTGCTGCTGTGCGCGCTGAGGCTGGCCATGATGCGCCACCACCTACAAGCCTACCTCAACCTGGCCCAGAAGGGTGTCGAGCAGATGAAGAAGGAAGCAGGGCGCATCAGCACAGTCGAGCTGCAGAAAATGGTGTGTAGTTGGACGTTCTGCGCGGCTCTTTTAAGGAGTTTCGTTTTAGGCTCTAGAGAAATGAAATCGTATAAAATAGTCCGGATTCATTGAAGTGTCCGAGTTAAAAACTATTCCAGCGGCTTGTTCCAATAGAAAGCCATCATGACATTATCTGAGTTAGTTAGTTAGTTAAACTTTATTGTCCCGTGAGGGAAATTTGTCTTGAGTGGATGAACCATTCTTCTATGTCATGTTGACTGGCAAGATATGAATGAGTCATCGTCTCGACCGGATACAGGTGCATGAATGAGTCCAGGTGCCCACCTCGTCCATCCCCTAAAGATCACTACATTACCATAGCGGTGTCATTCAGTGACGGAAATGTGTTGTAATGAAAAAGGATTGAGTCATATTGTTTGCCCTCTGAAATGCGCCTGCTATTTGGGTTTAGTGGAGCTTCAGTTAAGATCAAAACCTCCAGCACTCCAGAGCTCGAGCCAAGGGAAAGCGCCTGTTTGATGTGCGAGACTCATAAATGGCTGTGGCGGCATGGTGGCGTCTGGTGTTACAGTCTTCTTCAGAATTTATACATTTTCAGTCCTTCCCCTCAGCTAAACTCCCTGGGAACAGTCTCTCTAAGTCTGTTTGATGAACCCTTCTTGCCCTGAAGTAGCTTGTTTTTTGAAATGGATTTGTGCAAAGGAGCTGTTTTTAACTGCAAATATGTTCTTTTTTTTTCTGCCAGGTTGCTCGTGTCTTTTACTACCTATGTGTGATAGCCCTTCAATATGTTGCACCACTGGTAATGCTGTTGCATACAACTTTGCTGCTAAAGACCTTAGGTGAGCAGATCAGACCTGTTCTTCCACAGCATTTCTGGTGGTAGGCTTGGGCAGTATGACTGTGATTGATAGACCATGATGATCGCGATCTGCTGTTTTGGTATCGAGTTATCTGTATCAAGTTTTATCCATACTTTTATAACAATGACCCACTCCGTTTTTAGCTCAGTTGTATGTTAAAATCTGTTTAAATACAGATTGATCCTTTTTTTAGTCATTTAAATAAATAGTTTTTGGGAAGTTAAATAAGAACATTTATTAAAATCAGTTTTTAAAGAAAATATAATAATAATCAAGGGTTTTTAAAATAATCTAACCTAAACAGCACAATGTGTATCTCCATAATTAATGCCATTCTTCAAGAGAATGATTAAAAAGTAATCATATAAAATAAATATTGCACGCAGTGAGTAAATGGCGATTAAAAGCTGTTTACATTTTCTCTCCATTTTACCCCATTCTTCGTCTTCTTCTTCTTATTATTATTATTATTATTATTATTATTCTCATTATTCATTTTGCTGTGGTACAGGGCAGTTTACTGTCCACTTCCTCATACATGAGCTCTGAGGCATACATGACCGGCTAATGTCCCTTTAATTGGCAGGAGACAAATGCCAATCCTCCCATACAGAGAACACTTTGGGTTGGAGCTCTTTAGGCTTCCTAGGCATGGATAGCTGTGTGCCATTATACTTACTCATCATAATTTTGTAAATAGCTTGTAAAAAAGGTAAAGCGTGCATAATTAAAATAAGTAAATTCAAGTTTAAATGTGTCTTATTCCATTGGCAGATGAAGTTGCATTTTGGGGGGGGGGGGGGGGGGGGGTAACTGCTCGACAAATTCTCACAATAGAAAAATAGACAATATATAAATGTTCAATTTACCAGAACGTAGTAAAGAAAAAAGTGGATATAATAGTATATTATAGTATGATAAAATATAATTGGATGATGGACGTACTGAAAAGCCTTTAAAGGAATTTCTAACACTAGCTATCGTTACAATACAATATCAGTACAATATTTGTACCTTAACTTGAGAGTAAATTGCAGTCTGTTCCATTTGTTTTGTTAAATTCCGATATGAGAAATGGATATATTCGACCACTTTGAAAATCTTGCTGGGCTGAAAAACTAAACTATATTTTTGTCTGTTTTGTTTTTCCTTGGTGCATAAATATGAGGTTGCACACATGTAGAATTCCTTTGTCCTCTATCACAACGGGGGGTAAAAAACAAATAAGAGCTTCAACAGTAGGTTGTTTACCTGAATATGTCATGACCTCAAATCCTGATAGCCTTTGAAGTGCTAATAATTGTGGACTCAACTGCATTGTGAAACTATTATCAAGTATGTTATTGCCCGCCCCGAAGCTATTAGCTTTCATATAATTTTTTTTTTTTTTAATCGTCAGGTGGACATTCCTGGGGCATTTATACTGAAGAGAATGATGACTGTCATCTAGGGACAGCAGGACATGCAGAAGCTCAGGCACCACAAACAGTGGCACAGCTCTCTGTGGCTTTGGGAGGACTGAGGACTGTTTTCACGCCTTTGCTTTTTCGAGGCCTCCTCTCCTTCCTCACCTGGTGGATTGCTGCCTGTTTGTTCTCCACGTCTCTTTTCGGCCTCTTTTACCACCAATACCTGATGGCTGCATAGCGACAGGCTACCTGTGGGCCAGTGCTAGCAGAGAGGACTGTACAGCCAAAGGCCCAGAAACTCCATCTCTTTTTTATCACAACCATATCTCTCTGACGGGCTTCCTTTAAGGACTTTGATGTCCTTTTTTTTTTTTTTTTTTGTTTTTTTAAAGAAAAGTATTTTCAGCATCACATTCGGTCAACCATAGCGAACAATAACAATAATAGTAATAATAATGATTAATGATTTTATTTTCGTGATGTTGGGAAGAGTGAATGAAGGATTGTCTACTGTACAGGGGGTGTGTGTGTTGATTTTAACAATGCAGGACACCCATGAATCTCCAGATGGATGCATTTTTATGGGCCTTTTTTTGTTCGTTTTAAATACACTGAGAATTTTGGAGTTGTTCATTGCTTTTTGAGATACTGTATTTTTAGAGTTCTAAATGGATTATAGATGATATGCAAAAAAAAAAAAAAAAGCGGGGGTTTAAAATGTGATTTTAAGTCATTTTTCACTTTCGCCTCTGAAACATGACTCTGCTGTAGGTAAGGTGGACACCCCCAGAGTTATACAACTCTAATAACTAACAAGTGTTGTATTAATGGCAAAGAAAAGCACTGGGGCTGTGGATAGCACCTGGGAAGGAGGTGGCGGGGGGTGTATTAATTAAATGTGAGAGTTGTTTTTTTATCTTTATTGCCAGGCAGGTGATAATAGGCCTTCTTGTTTGAGTTTGTGTAACTGTACAAAGACTGAGCTAATTTAATAGTATGTGTGAGTGTGTGCATGTGCGTGTGTGAGAACAGACAAGTGCTCGAATAAATACATCAATACCTGCAAGCTGCAGCTGACCCCTGCCGCTTGCAGGCATAAATCTAAAAAGGGCATTTTTAACAAGAAAGGAGCGATCTTTGGAAACGATCTAAAGAACTGGCCTCCGCTTTGCTCCTGCCTCTCCTTTTAGTTTAACTGGTCAAACGTTTTGCTTTGAATCTAGGGTCCAGCGTGATCAAACAGAGCCTGCAAGTGCAGCGCACATGCTACCATGTCATGCCTATTGATTTGCTGTCACTTCTGTAGTGTTTGGATTGATTTCCGTTTAGCTTTATATTAAGGTGCCAAGGATGCGTGTAAGCTCTAATCTGTTTCGAGTGTAACTGCTTGTGTCCATTTTCAGACATAGAGCCATGTGGACTGCTGTGAAATGTAAGTATTCACACTCAAACGTTCTCTGCAGTTTACAAGCAATAGTGGAAGAAACGTTCCGGCTTGTTAACACGAAGAGCGTTTGGTGTGTTTTTGTGTAGCGGTATAGCAGTGCATGAGTCTGAATTCTGGAGATTTTTATGAATTTTGGTCAGTAAAAACATGGGAATTGCACTACAGCTCAGACAAATACCGGATACACGTATCAGTTTGATTTGTAATTGTGTATTTTATTATTATTTTTATTTTTTTTATTATTATTATTATTATTATTATTACCATTTTAACTCTTTTATGAGTTGTAGAAGTCAGTCTTATCCTCGCTCTATCTCTCTCTCTCTCTCTCTCTCCATTTTGCATTTGGGAGAGTGCGCAATATGAATGTACCAGTCTTGCAGTTTTGATGTACGATTTTTCACTTTTTATTCGTTCATTATTTTTCCTGGTCCGACTACATATTTTCAACTTGGCCAAACCGGTTACAGTTTTGGTTAGTATTGCTGACAAATCAGTTATTTATTTAACATGTAGTGGTTTAACATTCAGAAGGCTGTCTGTTCCCTGGGATAACATGCCTTTGATTCAGTATTAAATCGAGGAATGGGACAGTAATGGTGTTCCAATAATTATGAACTTTGGCTGAAATGTACTTTGCACAATCATCAGCCAATCACTCGGTCATATTTCCAGTGTCAATGGAGCATTTATAAGCATTTAAAAGCTCTTTATCACTTGCAAGCAAGAAACTACTGACTTTGCCAAGTTATGAAGTTATCAGATTCTTACCTTTTTGTCATTTTCTAGCACTTCTAATTTCAAACATAAGAGTGTTTAAGAGTGACCAAGGAAGCAGAAGGATGCTATTTATCATTTACTAAAAACCAATTTTTTGTCATAGCTAGGTCTTTAAACATGTCAAACCTAATGACAAATAACAATCTTGGGTTCTTAATTGGGCTATTTGGATTTTACAAGACAAATTTGACATCATTTGTAAAATTTCTATTCTTTTTCATTCTTTCCTTTTTTTTTCTTTCTTTTCTCCATTGAGTTCTAGTGGAGATGAAGCTGGGACACTTCTTAAAATCTACAAACCAGAATGGCCTTTTTTTTTTTTGTCTTAACTGTGTTTTATGTATGGCTGTTCTACTCTTTAATTTATTATTATTTTTTTGTTAGTTTGTGTTTAATAAATTAATGTTTAAGGGGAAATTCTGTCATTTTTGTTTTCTTATTATTATTTTGTAGTTATCGTTGTGTATTTGCTTGATATGAATGTAAATTTTTGGACATTTTCTTAACAGCTCATTTTGCCATTTTTTGTGCACACACATGCATATTGGCATACCGCATGTTTTCCTATTCAATAGTTAAATATCCATCCATCTTCAACCGCTTACTCCTTTTCAGGGTCACGGGGGAACCTGGAGCCAACCCAGGGAGCATCGGGCACAAGGCGGGGTACACCCTGGACATGGTGCCAGTCCATCGCAGGGCACAATCACATGCGTAACATTTATATACATATGTATGTACATAAGTATCTATAAACCCAGGATAAAAATTAGGGGTGGTGTAAAACATCTGGTATTACCCCCTTGTGTCCGTGCAAACTTATGCCAAGACCTTACAACGTAGTCACAATAACACGACCTCACATTTGCAATAAATCCTACCGTCATTAAGACATCTGTTCTAGGTACTCGTTTCAACTAACTAGGAAACCTGGTTTTTATCTAGGATTTATTGAACTAAAGTTACATATGTAACTATTGTTCTGTTTCACCCTCCTACTTGGGGGATGTGAAACACATACCGTATGCCAACAATGTCATGAATAGCACTCACCTTGCAAGTACACAGAAAGATGTTCAGAGATGACCTTGGCACTAACCACTGGGAGGGGAAATGTTGACCTTGAACACTATAGAGAAGGTGCATGGAGACATCCAGGTAGCAGCAGCATGGATTTAATTAAACCGCACACCTCCAAATAATAACCACGAGGAGATGATGCTCCATGGCCTTCAGTCTAAAGGCCATGGTGATTACATTCACTACCCAGTAGGCCAGCATCTGCTTAAACAAGGGGAACCATTTTGGCAAATATACAGTTGGACTGAGGATCAGATGTCCACAGCCAGTCTAAATAATACTAAAGTCCTATACTATTACTGTAGTACAGGGTGTATAGCGTGCATACCTGTTACAGCAAGGAATGCTCTACATACCTACTACCTTCACTGAAATATTCAAGGTTAATCTGATTTTCAATTTTGGGTGCTATAACATTTGGTCTTCCGGTCACAAATGCATGCATAAAAGCATACAACTCCCAACTTTTTAAAAAATGATTGGCAGTTGGCAATTCATTCTGAAGGACCATACCCATGGACACAGGCTGAGTATTCCACATCTTGCTGTGCATTTGCGACAATAGATATGCTCAGTGAGGAAGCCTCCAGGGTGTTCCAACCTAAAGCAGTGGTGGAAAGACCTCTCTGGGCGACGAAAGGACACTGTGAACTAGTTGCTAAATACTGTGTAGCATAGATGGAATCGGTGTTAGGGTGTATCTTAGAAGAGGAAAAACATGAGTCCAGTCATGGTGAAGCACATCATGTCCCACTGGGTTGTCTAGCTTTGCGATGGAGAACTGCAATTAGCAATGTGTTGACTTGCAGTTCTCAGGTTGTGTATTTCCAAACCTTTCCCAGATCTGAGCTGCAACTTCTGAGTACAAACACTGCTCCTATGGATGCATGTTCCATCTCGACCATCTCCGGCAGATGTGTTTCCCTCAGTGAGGCTAGTCTAGACAGATAAGTTGCCCTCAGTAAGTCTTGGATGGGCCCACCTATGGAGATAGAAGATTCTGTGCAAGGTGCAGACAGCCATTACAGCTCATCGTCACAACTTTGTATGAACAAATCAACGCATGACAATGTCTCAGAACAATGTCAGACCGCCCCTTATTTCCATCTGGTTGATATGTTCTTATCTTATGCTGGACGAGACACATGCCACCTGTTCCACATCACTAACCAAGATGTAAAGGAGGTGTCCGTGACTGATTTTATTAGAAATGCTCTCCTTCAGCAGAAAAAAAAAATGTTTGGATTACTCTCACTGAGAAAAGTGGAATTTGGGCTCCAGACTTAACCCGTAGCTCCAGCAAGCCCAGGTTGATCACCCCTGGGACCGTCATCTGACCTAATGAGAAACATTCATTAAAAAGTACTGAGAAGACGGTAAAATAGAAAATCAGCACAATGCTAAAATATGCTATTGAGCTTCTGGCATTCTATATAAAGAACCACACCACCATGGTAGAAGAAGATGAGAGGAAATATTCCAAGCTATCTGCCAAGTTGTTAGCTCCATGTTCTGTACATGTGATCCGATGTGTATAAGCAAACAAGAATAAAGGACAGATGCCTGTTGACAGGACAACAGTATTTATTGCAATATTGCATTATGCCTCTCTATGCATCATTGTTGGGATGTTTCACACTACCCCTTGTAATTAGAAGGGCTGAAACAGAACTGAGCATTAACTTAAGATAAGGAACTGACATGTGCCACTATAAAAATTACAGAATAATTAGCTAAACTTCGTGAGCATAAATGTTTAATGGCTACAAATTAAACAGCATAGCTAGATAGATAACTAGCTACAGAAACTAGCAAGCTACTTATTCAGCCTACATCCTATTAGCTTGGAAAACTTAATGATGAATATCTGTTGCTTTTTGAACGAAGCAACCAAGGTAATTCATTAATTTCCAAGGTAATGTGTTTACAATAACAATTTTGTGCATATATTGTGGTATTTTGTATAAGCTGTTATTGATACTCTATGTAACAGGTAAAATAATTACCCAGAGATAATAACCCACAGAGTGAAAAGCATTCCTGTACTCATTTAAGATATGCCTTTATACTATTGTTGATGTGTCCTGGAACGTCGGGATCTCCTTGCTTTCAGTCTTTTGATCAATGAGACAGATTCCAAAACAAACAGTCAGAGTGGGTCTTTTCTTCTTTTGAGAGGGCTCTTTCACATCGCCCATCTTCACCGAAGCCCACTGTGTGACCTTTTTAGGACCATCATTCCCAAGTACTCCAATTTAACAGAAGAGTTTGAAAAAAAGTTTGATCAACGGCTGTTTTAAATCACCTATTCATTGTCTCATGCAGATAATGAGGACTTGATGATTGGGCTGTTTCTGGTGAAAGAGCAGAAAATAAATACTGGGAAGTTGGCGTTGCTGCCTTTATATTAAATGTATACAAGAAGTACACTTGAGTATTATCAGGGACATCAGACTGGCAGCCTTGTATCTCCATCAGGGGAATGTAATATACAGTATTTGAGTGATCATTTAAATTAAACCATTTTAAATAAATAAAAGAAAACAAATCTATGAGGGTGAGTCAAATGAAACCCTCATTTGTTTATTTATTTATTTATTTATTTATTCGTGTTGTTTATTGATAGGTGTCATAAAAGTCTATCATATTTCGACATAATCTCCATTTCATTCACTGCAAGTATTCCAGCGCTGCCCAGATTTCTCTAGAAACAAATCTTCTAGTTGTTAATTTATGCCACACTTTAAAGCTTTTCTCTCAACTTACCCATATATACAATATCATTTGATATACTAATATAATTAACACTATGCTTTATATGCTGGTATAAATTATACCACTACACCATTTGATAGTTTACACCAAATTACATTTCTACAACATTTCTACAGACTGGATACTGAATGCTCTGAGCATGCTTTCAAGAATATGTTCTAGCAGTTTCTCTAACCAAATGATTGGCCTTCTGCTGCGGTGTTATATGTCATTTAATTATATTGAGTTGGACAGTGAATTTTTCATGCCATATATAATTGTGGAAAATAAGGGGAGGTGAACTGCTGCATGAAAAAAAGAAATGTCAGTTTAACTGCTCTGAAAAAAGAGGCTTTGGAACAGATTATACTGCCCCCTTGTGAGCAAAAGTGTATGCAGCAGGGTCACAAATGAGAGCAATCTTTTTTTATTTTATTTATTTTTTGCTTTCTTGCTCTGTTTCATCACAATGAAAATGTAGGAGTGGTTAAATAAGAAGGTTAATCCTTCTATGATATTAAAATAAATGATTTTATTTGACAGTGTGGCAAATGAATGATTTGATATTGAAGACGATTATTTTCACATCAAAAACAATATTTATCTAAAAACAGAGCCTCATTGAGGAACACAATTTGAGAAAAGGGAAATAATAACTTTCCCTATGATAGGCAGGTTAATATATAAGTAATGATATAGCAGGCATTTCATTAAAATTGCTCAGTAGAAATCATTATTAAAATTCTTATGTGTCATAATTACGATTATGTCTTAGCTAGAACGTCTGGCATACCCTATACAAAAAAAAAATTAAAGGTGGGGACTAATTATCTTTGGTCAGTGGTGTACTAGCCTGCATAGCTTTGCTAATTTAAACCTCGGTGGCCTTTTATGTGTCCCTCGAGTCTTTCATTTAAGCTTTGGCCAGCAGTCCAAGGGCAGCAAGGGTCAGTACACAGTCAATTGGAAGCCTCGAGGGACACTGAGATTCCAGCAGTCCTGCTAGAGGCTGTGTGTGAGGACATGTTTATATATCATAGTGGGGACTAAATGTCTTCATAAGGATAGGAATATCTCACAGTTTTGACCCAGTGGTACACCTTTACCTTTGGCTGGTCTTCATTAGGGAAAACTATATAAAAGCAGGTGAATTATTGAAACAATTCTTTTGGTTACGGATTTTATTGTTAGATTTGTGTAGGCATAGCATTAATTAGCTGCATTAATAACCAGTCCTCACAAGAATTATAAGACAATCGTGTGTGTGTGTGTGTGAGAGAGAGAGAGAGAGAGAGAGAGAGAGAGAGACAGAGACAGAGACAGAGAGAGAGAGAGAGAGAGAGAGCGAGGTAAAAGAAGCTAACTGGCCTTTCTTGCACCAAAAATATATGACTTCTCACAAAATCGAATTGCACAAGGCTAAAAATGACAGGAATGATTTCTTGCTTCTCATAAAAAAGAGGAATTTTATTGTTACTAAAAGATACATCAGCACAAGCATAATCTGAAAATTGAGCCATTTCTCGATTGGTGTCAATGCGTTCTATTTAAAAATGTCCGTTAGAGGGAAACTCTCATGCTGAGAAATAGCCCCTGATTTTCTTTCTTTCTTTCTTGTTGAGGTCTTAGCTGTTATTTGTTAAAGTAAATGCCCATTAGCTATGAAAAGCCACCATCGTTTATCTCACAATATGCGGCTGTAAATTGTGGCATTATCTGAGGAGAACAGAGCTGGGGTATTAGAATTAGAAAGAACCTGAGATGTATTCCCAACGCATACATTACTGCCACAATGTGTGTCTATGAAGAAGAAATAAACCCTTAGTCACTGCTGCTTGAAAGCACGGCCTCAGCTCTGAGATTTACTTCCGCATTCATTGACATGGCTTCACCGTGCCTGGCTGTTTGCTATGGTGCTCATGTTGCTGCTGGAGACCGCGCGCTCTGCGTGTGTGTCGCGTAGCATCCCGGCATGCAGCAGGAGCTGTGGCCCCATAAGTCAGCGCTGAAGGTGAAAGGCTTGATGTGGCCTCTGCATGCCGTCCTGAGAAAGAATCAAAAAAAGAAATAAAGGAAAAGAAAGAGTTTTGTGTTAGCGTGTCTCTCTGCGAGGGGCTCTGTCTCTGTGTAAGGTGAAGAAAAGATGCTTTTCTGTAGGGCGCGAGATGTGCGTGCTTCATGCAGGGGCCCTCCTCCTCATTGCACTAAAGTGAAGCCCATTTAGCAAACGCCTTGCCATTGTTACCTAGCAACAGTTTAATTAAAATGGCATCAGCGACCTGGGAGCCTTTTCTGCAAAAGCAGCATCCAGATTTCAATGTTTCTTCCCTCCTTTCTTTTGAATCATATACAAACAGTATATTTACATGTACACATTGTCCCCACTCTTATGTGAATTCACATTATATTCATGGTTCATGCGAATTAAATGATATATATATATATATATATATATTAGTATCCTTATGTGCCTTATGCGCTTCAAAAATTATTATAAGGAAGACAAATTTCACTTAGATACATGATGAAGCTTGTAATATAATTATGAAGAAATATTAATTCTCCTTTTCTAGTTCAGTTTTTGTAATGCAAAAATATAGTAGATAAATATTTTTTTAAAAATCAGCAAGTGGTTGCATATATTTCATCAGGAAGAAAATAAACAGAACAAACAAGCACACATATATATATATCTGTGTGTGTGTGTGTTAGAGGATATATTTATTACAGTGTAAACTGCATACGCTAATAATATTCTCAAGGGCTATGGTTATCGTATGGACAATTAAAAAGGAAGCAAAGTGGTATAGAAGATTGATGGAAGGATGGAAGTTAAAAAGAACAGCAGATAATCACTTGTACAACAATAAACATTATAATTAAGTATCAGATAGATAGACAGACAGACAGACAGACAGATAGACAGATAGACAGATAGATAGATAGATAGATAGATAGATAGATAGATAGACATTATGTTTTTTTACTCTCTGCACAACATCAGCACAAGCAGCACAACATCTATTTTTATATCAACATTCATATATTTCATTAATTCACAGAAGAAAGAAACGCTTTATGACGTGAACGCGTACTGCAGGATAAAGCATGCTCAACGTGACAAAATAAGGAAAGGGATTTCGTAATTGCAAGGTCTCCACCTTGAAAGTTACTCAGAGAGTGTCACTTTCACCAAATCGAAGTGAGAATACATACTGCCATCGGCTGCTCCTTGTCCTAAAAAGGTGATGAAGGAGAATTTTAGATCAGGCCGTAGGAATGATGAAACCTAATTTTAACTATTTCTCCTGAGACCTCTTCTTTTCTGCGTTGCAAATGACTCTGTACTTTCTATTTGCTTTCTGTCAACCTGGGGTTTATAAAACACACATGCAGGTTTAAGACTAACGTGGTGTATATGAATTATAGATAGATTTTTTAAAAAATCAGGTTTATGTAAGTATCCAAATTAAGGCATTTTGTTAATTCACAGATGTGAAACGTCAGGTCTAGCAGAGTGCAAACTGTGTTGTTTAAATTAGGCTTTGAATAATAAATGCTGTATATCCTATTCAGACACAGTAAAATACGCATTTAAATGTAGTTTTTGTGATATACTTTTTCGAAATGATTCTTTTCAGATGAACGTTGTCAAAGTATAACCCTTGTAAATAAAATATTTACTGAATTGCCTCAAAGATTTCAGACCAGGATAAACACCCTATGATTGATCTACTTTTTTTTGTTTGTTTTTAACTCTGTGTTAACTATAATGAAGGGCTGGGTGGGAAAGTGCGATTCTGAGTGTAAGGATCAGCTATGATCAATCAATGTCTGTTCCTCCAGATACACTTCTCCACTCTCACTATGCTCACAATGATCACGGTACGTCCTTCATACCAATGGCAGACAATAGGTAGAGCCTGCGGCCATATGCTGGGCCTCTTGATGCACGTTTGTCTGCATGGTCATGTGTGGGAAAAGGGGGTCTTTCGTCTGGGCCAGACGAAAAAGGTCAAAAGGGTCTACCAAAACCAGACTCTGAGGTGATGTTGATGAGCCACTTACAAAACTGTGACTGAGGTTTGATGAACATGAGATAATAGAGAGGATTTATGGTTTGCATCTAATTATTACCAGGCATGTCTGAGATGGAGAGCTTGCACCTATGATGGGAGACCACAATTTTACTTGTGCTTTGTTGTGATCTGAGATGAGAAATTATTGGTAAAATTTATTTCATTGTTTAAAAAATAATAATAAAAAAAAAGCTTGTTCGTTTTCTCTAAAATCAACCATGCAACTCACATTATTGTCATAGTCATTTAAAACTGACATTTAAATAAACTCAACCGGGATTACGTGTATATTAAGAAATGAAATTGCGCTATCGAAAAGACAACAGATGTACTGTATGTTGACACAAATTAATTCTACAAGGCGAAGATATACATTAGACGGATTTTTAAATTCAAGACAGGCTTTCTCCACCACCCTCCCCCACACCACTAATTCCAAAATTTCTCCCATGAGTACTATGCATATAACCCTCGCACCATAGCATGCATTAATTAGCGTGCAGATAACTAGAGGCTCCCCCCATTCACAGCCCGAGACTATTTCATTAACATGACAGTGGCCGAACACTCGCTAGCTCCTCCATGCTTCCATCCTGGGGACTCTGCTTTAAAAGCGGGCCCATCAAACAGAAATCTTCTAGTCTTTTTTCATCCCCATCCTCATTTGGCTTTGCGCTTACATGTTAACTCAAGCTAATCTCTAACATTAGCTGTTCGTCAAACCCTATTCCAACTAGCCCACCTACATGACAGCATAAACCTTACCTTCATGTGACCCTCATACATGGCAACTCATTGTAAGCTGAAAAAAGGGGCTAGTGTTAGACTTTACACTACATTTCTTTCTACACATAGCTTCAAAATGGCCTCCCTGTTCAAATCCGCTCTCTTTAATAGCTTTCTATGTTCCTCAAATAGACCCGCTCCCTGTTTCTCGTACCCTCCCTATCTCTTTTTGGAGCAATCATGACTTCTGTACCTGATTGGGAGCCAGCTCTACTAGCTCAGCTCGACGGGGCCTTGCTCTAATTTCAAGGTAAAACATCTCATTAGCCCTGGTCCTTGAAAGACGCCTGAACCATCTCATATTCAGTTATGCATTCACTTTGAATAAAGCGTGAGAGGCAGAGAGAAAGGGAGGACCTGGCGAGAGTGGTTCCCTTTTTCTACCTGAGAGGAAAGGAGCAAGAAGGCCTGCTGAGGCCTCAGTAATTTCAGCATAGCTTGAGGATAAAAAAGCTTTCCAAACAGAAAAAGGCAGAGACCTCTCAGGCTGGAGTTCAGTTTCCGTGCCGCTGTGAAATGGTTACTGTTGTATGCATAGCGTTGTATTGTTAACGTCCATGCCATCCTTTTCAAATTAATGAATAAAAGCAGGCTAAAGAAATTAGATTTGTACTAATTCTTACCACTGATGAAAACATTATAATTTTAAGGACTATCTTCTTGGTAAAATTTCAGATTGCTGGTAATATTATACATAAGAAATGTAAATAGCTTCACTACAGTCTCTTACTGTTATTTATTTATTTCTTTATTTGAGATTTTTCTAAAGTTAAATACAAACATACATGTATGGGACCTTAAATTATGTAAATAGGGTAGACTCTGATAAATATTTTTGTGATTGACATTTTGTAACAGACATATATATGTCTGTTACAAAATGTCAAAATGATTTAATCTGTATTATGAGTGGTATGATGACTTTCTGAAGATTTTACTTGAAGGAGATACTAATAAGCAAACATGGCTTTAGATCATAATGTATCATATGGTATATACTGGAAGAACATATGTAATGCGATACCATAACCATGTACACCTAATCATATTTACAATATATTTTTCATATGTATCATATCACATAGTTGTTTTAGAGTTATTCTCTAGTAGTTTTATTACATATTTGAATTACCATAACATTGTCTGATTTGTATTTTGAAATGTATTGCCAAATTGTACTGATGTAATGAGTTCATTGATTTTATTGATCTGAGATAACAATTTGTGCTTCTGTTATTCGCTATCAGATATAAAATATACTGTAATCTATAGTCTATCCGATATATACAAGTCTTTCAAACTTACCAAATCAACAAACAAAAAATGTTATCTTCTTGGTTAATACTGTTTACTGTATATTGTAAAATAAATAAATAAATAAATAATAAAGTACTCTACCATCAGAAAATTTACTTTAAATCAGTATGTTGGCCGTTACCAGAGGTGTCCTCTTAGATTGCTATTTAACACAGAGTTTAGTACAGGACTGTTGGGTTTGGACTCTCATCCTATCTATATACATTAAGGGTAAAGTACTTGGCTTAAACTTGCTGTACTGTAGTTGTTTACTGCTGCTTCTAATGATCTGTCTCATAGAGAAAGCTGAGAAAAAAGGAGCCTTTTCTAATGAGGACTCACTCAGAGGAAAGGCCGGCGAGGGTTGACAGGGCCAGGGCGGAAACATGGCAAAGCTGATTCAAAGCACTATAGAGGCAATGGAAACTTTTCTACATGTGCAGAGTCACTTATTAACTCTGATTATTGTATGAACGAATGGCAAGGAATGAAGGAGTTTTCCATTTTGGCCCTGAAATGTCTCACCAACCGGATGATTGGATGATGTCATGATGAGGCCTCCAACTGACAAATCAAAGGTGCTCACTAATTGGTTATTTCTAATATCACGTCTATATAAGGAAACGCTATTGCAGCTATTCATACACAAGACACGAATGGCCTAAATGTCAATTTTGATCTTAAGTACAACAATAAAGACATTTTTATTGGCAGAGAGTCATCTCTTTAGATCCAGGTTTAAGTGCAATTCTGTTTCGATGAAGATATCAGGATTGCAGTAACAGGGAGTGACCTTTAACTTTAACACCAACGATTGTAATATGCCAAAAAATACTCTTCACTAAAGGCACAAGGAGACTGTAGTTTAGACATATCAAGGCTGGCCTCCAAAAACCTCAGAGCCATAAAATTACCCATCACCAGTCCAACACTCAACACAATAGTAACCGTATTTATAAAATATATAAGCTATATTAAATATTATTAAAGCTTTCCATTTCCATACTAGTTGAAGTTAAAGCTTAAACATGTGGACTCCAAGGCCTCAGTGCTCGCTGAAATGAAAAAGGAGAATTCAAATACACGAGGTGTCCTGGGATGAGGCAAATCAAAGGCAGGAATATATGGAATGCTGGAAATTCATGGGCAACCTTTGCCTTGAGGGCACACCACAGGAAATAAAACATTCTGCCCAGCCCCAGGCTGCAGCTGAATGAAGCAAAAGGTGTATGGGGGATTTGCAGATCGCACCATAACCTTCGGCTGCTTCAGAGAGTTCTGTGTGGTGCTTTGCGTCTCGCACAACATGCCTCAGAAGGGAGTCACTATGGATGATGGACATTGCTCGTGTCAAATATACCTAAAATGTGAAATAATAATATTACATTATTTCATAAGAAACAGCAAGGAAACACTGATTAATGCAGGAATCCTTTGATTAATTTTTTAATAAGTCATAACTATAGGCCTACTAGACTACACTACACTACACTACACTACACTACACTACACTTCCCCCAGTTGCTTTCACAAATACACACATTCAAACTCACACGTACACATAAATACTGCGGCCCCCCACCAGGCGCCTGAGGAGATGAAAGCCAACGCAGCTGCACCTACCCTGGTGTGGCGCAGTGGCTCTCAGGAGGAGCACTCAGCATGACACAAAGCATTGGCGCACACACACACACACACACACACACACACACACACACACCACTTGCACACGAACACAAATCATATACGGTAATTATGCATATCAACACACAGAACGCCACTGTATGTGCTCAAATCTCACCAGTCCTACAGACATGAGAGACTATATAAAGCTATATTGCAATAGATATTACTATTTATAAAAGTGATTTTAAATAGTCAATCTTCCAGTATGTATTTCCACATTCTTCATGGAGAGTGAGTAAGAGAGAGAGAGAGAGAGAGAGAGAGAGAGAGAGAGAGAGAGAGAGAGAGAGAGAGAGCTAGCTAACTCAGAATATCTTTTCATTAGACTGTAAAAAAAGGAATTCTAGTATAATTTCATGTACATTGCAGAAAGAGTTTGGCCAAAACATGAAATGTACACTATTCCCCATACTCTCCCAAGATAGTTGATAAGTAAAGGCAAGTTTTTTGTTTAATATTTGTTTCTCTAGTTTTGCACTGGTGCTAACAAGTAAGCCTAATGTCTCCTTAGCCGATTATGTTTGAGAGTGAGGAGAAAATTCTGTAATTTTCACGGAAATGGTCCTATAACACATTTCCCCCTTCCTCATCTAGGTGAACAGCAGCTTTATGCTAACAACCTCATCTAAAACGTCAGTGAATATAGCATGACTACTTCAGTGCCAATCTCCAAAATAACAGAGACTCAATTAGCTTTAGACCCAGAATTATTTCCCCCTCATCCACACCAGGCCAATCACAGCATAAGCTTTGTTTGAAGAACTCTGGGATGCCCTTCAGTAGTTTGGCCCCATTCATCTTGCTAAATAATCCCTTTAAGAATTTAACTGGTGGGGCAAACTGTGCAAAGCGTGCCAGTAATTGTGTGCAGAACCTTGGATGTCTGCATGAATATTTACCCTGTCATCATGACTAGAGGACACAGATAAATCCTGGCGAGGGACAACAGAGGTGAAAGGGAGAGAAGATGTGAACATGGCTGACAATGAAGGAGCCAGATCCTGGATGGAAACCCGTAACTCCATATCGTACAGTAATCTTACTGCAGTGGATATATTTATTAGGCACCTGCTGATAATCAGTTATAATCAAAATGCACAATATTGTTATTACGGTCCCATCAATTATAATCATCGCCACTGTATTTCATTAGATAGTATTTTCATCAAATACAATGTCATGACAGGAATGATAATTACCTTTGTGAATTTGACAACAAAATTTACACATAATTTATGTGTATCTACGTGATTCTTTAGACAACATTAATGAGTAAATTGTACTAGAGGTTAGATTAAATAGACAAATCCCTTATTATTATTATTATTATTATTATTATTATTATTATTATTATTGTTGTTGTTGTTGTTGTTGTTGTTGTTAGTAGCAGTAGCAGCATTTACACATTTTTAATTCATCTTATACTTTCTTCATGAGGAATGGTGAACAGTAAACCTTTGCTCATCCTTGTACATATTTATCAATCAATATTTTAGAAATATTGCATAATCTGTCAAACTTTTCTGCACATTATTCTTTTAAGAAATATATATTCAGAGCTTCTCTATAGTGTTTGTAACTTACTATAATATATAACATTTTTCATGCTTTGCCTAACAGATGTATTTTTAGAATATTTATATAATCATTCTCAGCACAATATGAATCTTAGTGCCTTCATGCTACTGGTTCCTTGGAAAATGGAGTGAATAATGTTGCTATCCTGTAATGACATCAGTGCTGCAGTGACCTCTTCTCATGGCCATAGCATCATACGAGCTGTTTTTTTTTCTATATGCTTAGGGTCAGTCTCTCTCTCTCTCTCTCTCTCTCTCTCTCTCTCTCTCTCTCTCTCTCTTTGAATAAAACAAAAATACACATACATCCTAGGGCTGGTTTGTACCTCTGCATTAAAGCATATTTGCAAATTTGCATCAGCATGCAGAGAGGTTTATGGCTAGGTTTATGACCGTGCACACAGAGACAGACTGAAAAACTCAAGTGCTGTCCTCCCAAAAAAAAAACAAATTGCATGCAATGTGTATCTGTGGTGCTGTCACAGCGCAGCCAGCCGCGTCCGCTGCCAACAGGGAACCGGCACTTACCGCGAACTCCACTTCCCGTGAATCACCGCCGCCGCGCCTGCGCTCTCCCTCCCCTGAGTTCTGAGTGCACGCACCTGTCAACAATCATCCCACACAGCTCCTGCCAGTATAAATTCCCCTCGGCCGCATTCACCTGATGCGAAGTATACGTCTATTCGACTCGTTCCGTAGCATTACCAAGCCTGTTTTCTCATAGTGATTCTCCGTGTACCTGACCATGTTTTACGCCTTTTCACCTCCGTTTATTTCCTGCTCCGTTCTAGTCCATTCGTCCGATCGCCTGACCCACGCCGCCATTTCCTTAACGTGCTCTAAACCGGACCCAAGCCGGCGCATTTGGCACACGGCTTTAACTACGCAAGTCCTCCTGGCTTCCGCATCTCCCGCGATTGATTCCTCCCATACGCCTGGCATGACAGAATACTTCGCCGCATTTATTTAGCGGGAGATCCCAGATGGGCAGCGGCCATCAAGAGACATGGTCGCATGTTAAGTGAGGAGAGCGCGCAAATCGTCGCATTGACGGAGGAGGTTAAGCATCTCCGACAAGAGGCACACTCCAGCATGGCTATGGCCACGCCCCCCTTGAGCATTCAGCCCTCGTCTCAGCTCACCTCTACACCAATGCCGGAAAAGTACGACGGAGATCTCGCACGCTGTCGGGCCTTCCTCTTACAGTGCTCTCTTTTCTTTTCTACCTATCCCGACATGGCGGATCAGCAGAAGATCGTCCATTTCATGCAGCACTTAACCGGCAAAGCGCTGCTTTGGGCTACCACCGAGTGGGATCAGGAGGGAGAGGGGAACTGCTCCTATGGGCAGCTAAAAGCCCGCTTCCGCACGGTCTTTGATCACTCCTCGGACTGCCGGGAAATCGGAGAGGAGCTGATGTCCTTGTCCCAGGGAGCGCTCAGCGTCGCAGAGTATGCTGTTGAATTTCGGACCATCGCCGCCCGGAGCGGATGGAACGATCCAGCTTTGAAAACCCTGTTCCGCCGTGGTTTAAACGCAGAGATCATCACAGAGCTGGCGTGCCACGATGAAAAGGGGACACTGGACACTCTGATCACGCTGGCAATTCGCATTGACCAGCTACTCAAGGGCCGTGCCCTTCACCCTGCTGTCCAGGCTAGGCCAGGCCCGGTAATCCCTGAAGAGCCAATGAAGTTGGGAAAGACCCGCCCGAGCGAACGGGAGAGACGCCACCGGGAGAACGATGCTTCTGCTGTGGCAAGTCTGACCACTTCATTCGGCAGTCCCCTGAAAGGCCGGAGAAGCCACGGCCGCACCCTAAGGTAAGCAGACAACCCCTTATGCCTTATGGAGAACAATCTGCTTTTACCTTCCCTGTGTTGTTAAAGAACTCCTCTAGTTCTTATGTTGTAGAAGCCCTAATCGACTCCGGGGCAGCCGGTAACTTCATTTCACAAGCCACCATTATGCAGTACAACCTCCCTGTCCACCTTTTGGAACACCCGTGCCGCGTCCAGGCCATCGATGGTGCCCCCATCGGGAGGGGGGGTAATCACCCATTGCACCAAACCACTCCACCTCTGGGTCAGTGCCCTACATCAAGAAACCATCCGGCTGTATGTCATAGAGACAGCTCCTCATCCTGTGGTTCTCGGCTTTCCCTGGTTGAAGCATCATAATCCCCAAATATCGTGGGCACAGAGAGAGATCGTGCAGTGGTCACCCCAATGTATTACTCACTGCCTCCAGGACCCGGTACTCCCAGTAGCATCCACCACAGTAGAAAGTCCCCATCCGGCCAAACCGGTAGTCATTCCACCGGCGTACCACGATCTCCGAGAGGTATTTAGTAAGAGGAAGGCAAGTGAGCTTCCCCCTCACCGGGAGTATGATTGCAAGATAGACCTCCTGCCCGACGCCACACTGCCGCGGGGAAGAGTTTACCCCCTGACCCTCAAGGAACAGGAGGCTATGGAGGAATACATTCAGGAGGCATTGCGCCAGGGCTATAGTCGACCTTCCACATCCCCGGCCTCCGCAAGGAGAAGAAGGGAGGGGGCCTCCGACCATGTATCGACTACCGGGGACTTAACCAGTGTTGTGTAAAGTATCGCTACCCCTTACCCTTAGTCCCGTCAGCCCTGGAGCAGCTCCGTACCACCAAGGTCTTTACCTGGTTGGATTTACGTAGCGCATACAATTTAGTGCGGATCCGGGAGGGAGACGAGTGGAAGACGCGGTTTAGCACCACCCCGGGCACTACGAATACCTGATAATGCCGTATGGGCTGGCCAACGCTCCTTCGGTATTCATTTACATTTACATTTATTCATTTAGGAGACGCTTTTATCCAAAGCGACTTACAAATGAGTGCACACTCACACACCAATGGTAGCAGAGCTTCCATGCAAGGTGCTAGCTTGCCATCGGGGGCAACTTAGGGTTCAGTGGACACTTCGGCATGGGAGCACCCGGGCCGGGATTCGAACCACCAACCCCACGATTAGCGGATTAGTGGACAACCCGCTCTACCGACTGAGCCACAGCCGCCCGGTATTCCAGTGCCTCATTAACGATGTACTGCGGGACATGTTGGGGCATTATGTGATTACCTACATTGATGACATTCTCATCTACTCGAACACTCCGGAAGAACATGTTCAACACGTGCGCCAGGTTCTACGTCGTCTATGGGAGAATAAGTTATATGTAAAGGCGGAGAAGTGTGAGTTCAATCAGCATACTATTGCCTTTCTGGGATACGTGATCAGTCCCCAGGGAGTGGCCATGGACCAAGGGAAGGTTAAGGCTGTAAAGGGGTGGCCCACACCTACAACCATTAAGGAGCTACAGCATTTCCTGGGTTTTGCCAATTTCTATCGTAGGTTTATAAGGAACTTCAGTATGGTGGCAAGACCTCTCACATCCCTCCTACAGGGGAAACCTAGCCCACTCCAGTGGAACCCCTTGGCCCAAGAAGCTCTCGAGAAGCTCAAGTTGGCCTTTTCAACCGCCCCCGCCTTAAGGCATCCAGACCCCTCGACACCCTTCACGGTAGAGGTGGACGCTTCGGAAGTAGGGGTAGGAGCCGTATTGTCCCAAAGGTTCGGGGCGAAGCTGAAGCTCCACCCCGTCGCGTATTTCTCCAGAACCTTCTCCTCCACGGAGCAAAACTACTGTGTGGGAGACAGAGAGCTACTAGCCGTAAAGTTAGCGCTGGAGACATGGTGACATTGGCTAGAGGGGTCGAATCACACCTTCGTCGTCTGTACGGACCACAGGAATCTGGAATACCTTCGAACAGCCAAGAGGCTCAATGCTCGCCAGGCTCGCTGGGCCCTGTACTTCACGAGATTCGATTTCACCTTATCCTACCGACCAGGTTCCAAGAATGGCAAAGCAGACGCTCTCTCCCGTCGTGATCCTTCTGGGCGGGACAACCCGAGGGAGGAGTACATTCTAGACCCAGCCTGCGTAAGCAACGCCGTCGAATGGTTGCTGGACCGACATCTGGAGGGAGTTCCCTGCTCGCAAGTGCCCCCGCAATGCCCACACAATCGCCTGTTCGTTCCCGCAGAAAACAGGGAGGAACTCATCACCTGGGCCCACACAGCTCTCGAGACAGGTTATCCTGGAGCATGCCGAACCCGTCAACTCCTGCAGGAGAAGTATTGTTGCCTGAGATGTAGAGGGACATTTCTCGGACCGTGGCCTCCTGCACCACGTGTGCCCAACATAAGGTCCCCCGGTCGCTCCCCGCCGGTAAGCTTTTACCCCTTCCCTCGCCTCAATGCCCCTGGTCCCACATAGCCATAGACTTTGTCACAGATTTACTGCCCTCCCGGGCCACACGGTAGTATGTGTCATCGTGGACAGATTCTCCAAAGCAGTACGGTTCATACCATTGCCTTCACTTCCCTCTGCCTTCCAGACAGCGGAGTTGCTTTTCCAACAGGTGTTTCGGTACTTCGGAATCCCCGAGGAGATCGTGTGTGATTGGAGGCCGCAGCTCACCTCCAGCGTCTGGTCTGGATTCATGACCAAGTTAGGCATGACTACCAACCTCTCGTCCGGGTACCACCCTCAGACCAATGGGCAAGTGGAGAGAACAAACCAGGAATTGGGTCGGTTTTTATGCACCTACAGCTCCAATCACCCAGAGGACTGGAGCACCTTCCTGCCTTGGGCCGAGTATGCTCAGAACTCCCTGCGCCTTTCCGCCACAAAACTTAACTTACCCCGTTTCAGTGCATGCTGGGGTACCAACCTCCCCTGTACCCCTGGGATGCCACTACCACTGCTTCCCCGTCAGTGGACCAATGGGTCCGAAGGAGCGAACAAGTTTGGGCCGAAACCCATCGCTGCCTGCGGGTTGCCGCGAATACATACAAACGCAATGCAGACTGTCATCGCGGTAAGAACCCACAATACCAGCCCGGGGATCGGGTGTGGCTGTCCACCAAGAATCTACGCCAGCAGCCAGGCGGGAGAAAACTGTCGCCCAGATACACGGGCCCCTTCACGATTCTCCGGCATATTAATGAGGTCACCTATCGTCTCAAACTTCCACGGCACAGCCGATTGTCCCCTTCATTTCATGTCTCTCTCCTCAAACCCATAGTAGACGGTCCACTAGCCTCCGAGACGCCTTCCATGACTCTGCCTGAGGTTGAGGGTCAACCCGCCTATCGAATCAACAAGATTCTCCGGTCGAGGCGTGGGAAAGGAGGCAGGTTAGAGTATCTGATTGACTGGGAGGGGTACAGGCCGGAAGAGCAATGCTGGGTGCCCCGGCAAGATGTTTTAGACCCCCAGCTCCTACGTGACTTTCACCAGGCCCATCCGGCCCTCCCGGGCCCACGACAAAGGGGCAGACCCCGAAGAACTCCGGCTCCCGGGGTGAGCCCTTTAAGGGGGGTTCTGTCACAGCGCAGCCAGCCGCGTTCGCTGCCAACAGGGAACTGGCACTTACCGCAAACTCCACTTCCCGTGAATCACCGCCGCCACGCCTGCGCTCACCCTCCCCTGAGTTCTGAGTGCACGCACCTGTCATCAATCATCCCACACAGCTCCTGCCAGTATAAATTCCCCTCGGCCACATTAACCCGATGCGAAGTATACGTCTATTCGACTCGTTCCGTAGCGTTACCAAGCCTGTTTTCTCAAAGTGATTCTCCGTGTACCTGACCGTGTTTTATGCCTTTTCGACTCCGTTTATTTCCTGCTCCGTTCTAGTCCGTTCGTCCGATCGCTTGACCCTCGCTACCACTTGGATTATGTATTCTGCCTGCCCCGTTCTAAATCAGTTCGCCTGATCACCTGACCCACGCCGCCATTTCCTTAACGTGCTCTAAACCGGACCCGAGCCGGCGCGTGTGGCACTCGTCTTTAACTACGCAAATCCTCCTCGCTTCCGTATCTCCCGCGATCGATTCCTCCCATACGCCTGGCGTGACAGGTGCTGTGTCTCAACCAGGCATTAGACAAATGCTGATTGGTTCGGATAGGGATGTAACCATATATATATATATATATATATATATATATATATATATATATATATATATAATGTATATATATGTGTGTGTAATAGCTTGCAACAGAAACTGAAGAAACTTGCTTTCTAACAATATCAGTTTAACTCCATTCACACTGTTATATTTTCTTAGGGCAGTGTCTGTAATAAAATACATATGATATAAATATGATAAAACTCTTATATCTCGACAGCTAGAAATACTCACGCAAGTGAGTATATATCATATTTGCTTCACACAGAGTGATATATTGTACAGTATAATGGATTTTTGTACAGAAAACTATAAAAATGATATTGTGGTATATGCAAATATAAAGTGTGAGCCTTTATACTGGTTGTAGCCATCATTATAATGGCCAAATTAATCAACCTGCAGGATCGTATTTTCCTTTTTTCCTCTAAGGGATTCCAGGTCAAGACACAATGTAGATGATGTAAACCATAGCAACTCCATTTTTTTACTTACATTGAAGCACATGATTTGCTTATGGTGATCAGACGTCCTCTTTTTCGTACCTTTTTTTAAAAAAAACATCTCAGCCAGGATTTCTAAATTTGAAAAAACTTCAGGTATTCGGCTTTCGTTTCATTATGATGTGCTTATGGTCTAATACTGCATGATGCGTGTGCATATTTGCATTGCTTTAACCCCTCTCTGTATTTCCCACCTTCTCACACACCAGTGTATCGATTATAAAAGACTTGCAGCAACTACTGGCCAAATTCATGCCTCTCAACCAAGCCTACTCTCAGTGAACGTGCGAAGGTGAAGCACTGTTGTGTATGGAGTCAAACACTTGCTTGACAGTAACAGCAAATGACAACTGTCTTGAGTCAAATCAATGTCCATGGCCATATAACATATATTTCATGTTATCACATTGCTTCGTATTACATGGCTATTCAAATGTGTGAATGATGGCAGAATGAAGGTACACTCGTGCCATCTGGCATTGTTTTTTATTCCATGAACATTCAAAAGAACGTAGGAAAAATGTAACACGTGGGCAGAGTGAAACCAATTTTATTTATATATATTTAGGTGATGCTAATAGTGAGTTTTTCAGTTTACTAAAGTTTGCATTCATAGTAACACTGTTTTGAATGCTATTAAGTCCCCCCTCACACACACACACACACACACACACACACACACACCAGAATATGGTCACCCTAGATTTACTTGATACTGATTAATTCAGACGAGTGACACTAAACGTGGTTTATAATTGATCACCCAATGTTTATATTTTCCCCAGCACCTTTATTTATCTTTATTTTATTCTTTTATTCATATTTTTTATCCAAATCTTCCCATGTTTTGGTTTCCTGTAAATACTGGTCTGGTATATGTGACACTGCCCCTATTGTACATGCTCACATTAATATTTAGTCAATCTGAGCATTGGTGCACGACACGCTGACTTGCTCATAAATACATGGTTGTAGAAGTATAAATCATGCCTGTCTTCCCCTGGTCTCAGCCCCTTTCGGTCTTTAGGAGAGCAGCAATCCGGAAAATGACCTGGTCAACTCGGCCACTCCCAGTTCTGCCTGGAGCTATTCTAGGATTTAGAGCTGTTAAATACTTCTGTAAGTAAAACGTTCTCAGAGAAGGCAACATGAATATCTCCATAATCTTGGCTATGCATATGCATGTTAAGCAAATGCTGACTGGTAAAATACAGACGTGTATGCAGTAGTGTTGTAATGGGGAGAACAAAAAACCCATAGGGTAATATCCCCACAAATGATTTTCGAGTATTTTGAGTTATTTACTTATTTCATCTATTCTCTATCTTCCACAGTATAATACAAGACTTTTCACAGCATTGTGATATGCTGATATGCTGTCCATCATGAGCACAGGATGATGGGTATCAAATGTAAAATCCATTTAGAGTGCATGTTATTGACAATTTTCCAAGCCCAAGTCAGTGTTCAACTGTCACACAATCGTTGATAATTATGTAAAGAAGGATAATTGCAATTAAACATCCCCACACTACCACCACATTTCATTTACCAGGTCACATAACCTGAACCTAGTGGACTATTTTGAAAAAACATGTATAATCAAGCGTAAACATTTAGCTAAATAAATATCAGTTTTGTTTAAATCAGTTATGTGTGTTCATATTTAATGATATTGCTGAGTGTAGTAACCACCCTCATGGCAAATAATTGCCCAATCTGGCCAACATACCAACAGTGAATGACTGCAGTGAATTAATTTGAATCTGACTACCAGAACACAGCAACAGACATCTGAGAACAGAACTTACAGCTCAACCACTTACGGCTCAAATGCCACAGCAGCACTGGTTGCATTTAGGCCATTTTAGTCAATAAAAATGTCACCAAAAAGGACAATTAAACTTTAAAAGTGGCTGTTTACTTCTAGGCCACTTGCAGCCCACTATAGAGTTTCCATAACTGGCTCTTCTGTGCCTAAATGTGAAGTATCCTCTGCTATCTGAGCAAAAAGAAAAGGATCAAATACAGACTAAAACTGTTGATGGGAATCATATTTCCCCAATGCTTCATACAATTTATTATCTCTATATGATTCATTCATATATGAGTTAATATCATTCGTACATGAACTTGACCTACGGTGAACTCCTATTCACCAGCTTCTATCATTTTACTATTTAGAGTAATAAAACTGCAAATCTTTAGTTATTTCATTTGGATAACACTGAGAGTTTTTGGTTTCTCTCTCATTATCTGTACACTCTGTTAGCG
>JAFFST010053889.1:65467-95570 GCA_022414735.1 Noturus placidus | reverse complement strand
TAAGTCGCTTGGGGTATGTCTCTATCAGATTTGCACATCGAGAGACTGAAATTTTTGCCCATTCCTCCTTGCAAAACAGCTCGAGCTCAGTGAGGTTGGATGGAGAGCGTTTGTGAACAGCAGTTTTCAGTTCTTTCCACAGATTCTCGATTGGATTCAGGTCTGGACTTTGACTTGGCAATATCCAATAAATTTGGTTCCACTTCATGATTGTGTCCCACCTGTTGTTGATTCTTCACAAAAAATTACAGTTTTGTATCTTTATGTTTGAGGCCTGAAATGTGGCAAAAGGTCGAACAGTTCAAGGGGGCCGAATACTTTCGCAAGGCACTGTATATATAAAGATATATAGTGTCACTTTATTAGTGTGTTGTTTAATGTATTGTTTTTACAGTTTGCCTCTTTTCTTTGCTTCTAACAGCCTGGAATAAGCGAGTCCATGTTTCTTGATCCCCGTGAAGAGAAAGTGCTCTTTAGACACTATGAGAAGAGATTGCTTGACTTCTGTACAGTGTTCAAACCTGCAATGCCCAAATCTGTAGTGGTAATTATTAAAGCTGTATCACACTGTCACCATCATACAGTTTCTGTAAGAGTCCTTCTGATTTAGACAGTTTCTCCTGTATTATCTTCTGTCAGGCTCATTGCTCAACCACCACACTGATGTACTCACATGTACAGATTTACTAATATCACCACTATTTTAGTCATGGGAATGATGGCACATGATTAGGTTCGGTGTTTGATTATTTGTTTAGGACTTGCCAATTAAATTCACAAATTTTAAAAATGGGATTTTTCCATTTTAGGGCACGGCTTGTATGTATTTCCGAAGATTTTATTTAAACAACTCTTTAATGGAGTACCACCCAAGGACAATAATGTAAGTATTAAATCAGTGTACACCAAGCCATACACATTATACAGATCTATCTGATGGCCATATAATCTGTTTAGTAATGTAATGTGCATACATTTAAATTTCAGAATTGAACAAATATACATGAAGGTATTAAGTCATTAATTAAAATATTACTGCATTTCATCGAATTAAAAACATCCTAAACAAGCTGAAATGGTGACAGTTTAGTATGTGATATGCTAACGAATGTTATGAGCACAATAAATTTACAAACACGATAAATATTTCTCTGGCCCAAACTCCTGCTTCAAAGACACTAGTATAGAATTGTTGGGCAGTGGTGATTTTATATTGAGTTTAAACATGTACATGTCCAAACACCTGATATAAAATAATAATTCGCATCCCTGCATTTACTATTTGGTGAAGAAAATAACAGATCTGAACGACTTCCTGCCCAACAACAATGAAGAGACTTGTAGAGGATGTGGGATCACTTCCTCATGCAGAAAGTCTTTTTTTTTTTTTTTTTTTTTTTCTTTAAACCTCGGACTTCAAACCATTTCTGTTTTGACTTTAATCTGGAGGTCTTCAACAGGGGGTCCGCGGAGGTACTGCATGGGGGTCGCGAAAGTTTTGGTTGATTAGACATTTTTTTTATATTCCCCCCCTGCAATTTTATGTTTATAAATGGCAGTGGCATGGCCACCCTACTCACTGTACCTCGCACATGTTTAAAACATTTACACATGGCACTATAGGACCAGTTTGATATAACACAATTTCATACAATATATATAATTAGGGGGTCCCCGCTCCATCTCGCCATCAGTTTGGGGGTCCTTGGCCTGGAAAACATTGAAGACCCCTGCTCTAATCTATTTGGGTTGTAGGTTGAAAGATCCATTTGCAGCCAAATGTTAACCTCCTCACATTCAGGTTTTGGGGTAAAAAATGTTTTGTTACTCAGGAGAATCCAATCTCAAGCCTTTAAAACATCAATGATGTACTACATTTTATAGTTGGTGATGAGATGCATAGCCTAAAATAAATTATACCCAATAAAAATGGTCAAAGCAGCAATTTAGGAAAGAAATTAGGACATATAATCAACGGGGGAAAAATATTCTAAGTAGTATTTTGGGGTAAAAGTATTTTTCTACATTCCTGTTGCAGTATAAATGTTTGAGAGAATATTTTTGTTAGATAATAAATAAGCCATATTTTTAATTATTTAGAAAATCTTAATTGTTTCTTTTATACAGTCATGAGTAAAGGGTGCCAGTAATACTGGGGTTGACTAGTTTGCAATGTCAAAGCAACAAACATTAGAGGTCGTTTCTAGTTTTATCCTGCTCGGCATTTCTTCTAAGAGTTTTGAGCGTTGCAAGGTTTTATAACAGACTACAGTTTATAGTATCAAATCTGTGGATTTTGAGTCACTCTGCTTATCTCCTGGCTCCTCTAGGTTGACGTGTGCATACCTGTCCTGTAAGGTGGACGAGTTTAACGTCTCCAGCACTCAGTTTGTGGGGAATCTTCAGGAAAATCCTGCAGCACAGGAGAGAGCTCTGGAGCAGATCCTGGAGTACGAGCTGCTTCTCATCCAGCAGCTGAACTTTCACCTGGTCATACACAACCCGTATCGACCACTCGAAGGCTTTCTCATAGACCTGAAGGTAAGACGTGGGTTAGAATATTTTACAGTGGAGGGAGATGTCAGTGGGTCTGGTTCAACACTTGTTCCTTGGGTCCAGGCATTTACAGATTTAGTTTCTCTTTGCTGTTATCACCTCCACTCCTCTGGGAAGGCTTTCCACTAGATTTCGGTTGTGAGGAATTGTGCCTGGCACTTAGTCACCGTTCCAAATGAATCCTAAAGGGGCCCTGTTTGGGCTGCTCACTTCCCAGGAAGGGAAATTGTAATGTTACAACGTGCAAAGACATGGTCAAGTGTCCAGACTTTTTATTTTAGTTTAGTCAACATAATCTAAAAGCAAATGGTGTTCTGGTAGCACAAGAGATTAAATTGAGGAATGAATAATATATTGGATAGCTGTGTATTTTTAGGACCGTTCTGGGGGAGCTGTTAGTTTGGAGCCCTGATAATAGTTACAGTGACACTGAAGTAAGGTTTGATATCATGGCAGTATAATAATGTCACAAGATTTGTGTGTTTGAGATGACTCTGGTATCAAAAGTGTTTTTAAAATGATTAACCCCATAGTTATATAACAAGTATCTTGTTTTTTGTCATCAGATCTAATTATTGTGATGCCCATCATGTATTGTGTGAATGTCTTTTTTTTTTTTCCTTGTCCCCCAGACAAGGTATCCACTGTTGGAGAATCCAGAGATGTTAAGAAAAAGCGCAGAAGATTTTCTGAACAGAGCAGCAATGACCGATGCAGGCCTATTGTTCTCTCCGTCCCAGATCGCCCTCACTGCAGTCCTTAACAGTGCAGTACGAGCAGGCCTCAACATGGAGACGTGGGTTCTAACAAAGACGGCCTGTACTTTTTGACAGCTCACCCTTTTAGAGTAGGGGTTTAAAACTATAAAGGAGTGTATGCTAGAGGTAAAAATGGGCAATGATAATGTTGCCCAATGAGAATTGTTAAAGGCAAACCTGTTTATTTTAAACTCTTAGTGTTTTTTGCATATACCATGAGTTTCTGGTAATAATCTTCTGGACATCCAGGATTATAGTGCAACATACAAGACCCCTTATGGGTTCATAACCATGAACATAAGATGGAGTAGAATATATAAAAAAAAACCTACATTTTCAATAGAATGAGCTTCAAGAGTTTATGTTCAGTTGGAACTAGTCATGTCAGCCAAACTGCTTTTATTGTAATCGGTATTTATGCACAGGTGTGCATGCAGAAAACTAATCGATGTAATAGTTCATGTTTTTCCCTCATCTGAAAGAAACAATCTGCTGCTTACTTAGGTATCTTACTGAATGCATGGGGCTAAAAGATGAAAAGGAGACACTTTCCAAGATGTACGATGCAATGAGGCGTAAGGATTCTCATCGCTTTCTTGAAATGGCTTTGAGGCCAACTTCTAAACGTATCTAATATAACAAAAAGTTATGACTGTCTGGGATGGTCTTGTTCTATTTTAGGAATCACTACTCTCCTCAAAGAATATGAGCTTCCCAAATCCGATGAAGTGAACATTTGCAAACAGAAACTGGAAAGGATCCACACGGAGTTCAACAGCAACACGAGTTTGTAAGTACAGCACACGACAACGCCGAAAACATGAAGCCTGCAACATAATACAAACAGTTTTATTCAGCCTGGTCAGTCACTTTGTCCATCAGGTAGAAAAATGTAAAAAAAAAAAATCCATCAGTTTTCAAGAATTCGAGGGAGACATAAATCTGTGACATGCTGTTTCTAAGGTCCCATCACAGCTAAACTACAGTATGCTTAATCAAAGAACATTTTGGTATATAATGAAATCAAGTTTATGGAGGTAAGTACAGGACTAGCTTACGTACATGGCAGAAGTTAATTTTCTCAAGAGTACAAATCGAACTGGTCTAATCACATGATTTGACTCCTTGGCAAAGCTGTTTCTAAACCGTTTATCATGACAATATTTACAAACAAGATGTCACGAAGCATACAGAGGTGTTACAAAACGTAAATTAATGTCATTGCTTGCATAAATCAAACACTCTACTTTTGATTAAAATAGTGTCCATGAACTGGTTAACACTGGGTGGCGGTGTATCACATCCAGTCAGTATTGCATTCCTTTGGGATGACAGCGACAGAACGTGATGCGATCCAGATTAGGTGTAGAAATGTAGGGGCAGTTTATCAAATGTAAACACATGCACAGCGGAACGACAACATCGCTATCTGTCCTTTTCGGAAGTTTCATCCGTCTCAGCAAACTACTCGTCCATCACACAGATGCCTGGTTCGGAGATAAGCTGAGGTGCAGCTGCATTTCATCGAGGAAAGCCACTCGGGAGGAGGTACGATTAGGATCAGCGCTTTCCATCAGGACAACATGTAGGAAGAGGTTTACACAGTGGCTTTTAAGTGCAGGTTTCTTAAGGCTTGTAGTTCAGGCGCTTGTTCCCTGGCTGAATTTCCAGAGCTCGGCGTATTTCCTAAGAGCTTCTGAAGAAAAAAAAAAAAGTAAAAATCACCAGTGGAGGCTGGAAAATAACGTAGTTCCTCAAAGCTCAGAGGCGCAAAGCTCCTGAATTGAGTCCCTAAAGCATTTTGGCCTGGTTGAGGTTTAAAAAAGGAGAAAAAGTAGACTGTACCCTGCCTCTTCAATAATTGAAATGTCTTCATTATAAACTTGTGATGTGGATGTTCTTCAGAGCACCTGAATTGTAGCAGCCATGATGGTACAACATTCAGGTCTGTAAAATAAAGAAATGTCAAGGCAACATAGGACTGAAGATTAATTAAAATATCAGGGATGAAGTGATTGGTTTTTGTTAAGCTTCTCCATTAGAATTATTGCTTATACAGTGAATATTAATGGATACAGATACAAAGGTTGAAATCTTTTACTACCTACCTTGTCCTGAAGAGATGGTTGTCAGCTAAATACATCTACGTGATTCATGGACATGGAGTCTAAACCTACACATGGAGGACTACTGAGGAAGGAATGTACTTGCATGCTCAGATGTATAGGCATGATGTAAAGCTAAACTACATCACTAGGGCATTTTGATGAGTTTTTCTGAAGGATATATTCTGGCCATGTTTTCCAGGAAAAGGAAGCATGGCTATGAAGATGATGACCACGTGGTGAAAAAGCCTCTTGTTACCGAAGAGGTAAGCGATGACTCCTTCGCTTCAGTCAGTCCCTTTCGAACAACTGTTTACTTTTCAGTCACAGAGAATCTAATAAAGATTTATCATTTTGTAGGAGTGGACAGATGAAGACCTGGATCTTCTGTAGCATTATTAGTACGTCTTGTATTTGTGAATGCACATTCCTTAAACGTACAGATTCACTTGGCACCTTCATCGAGGAGGGAAGGTGAAGCCAGTGCTTTCTGCTTTGGCCACAGACCACTACTTTTATGCTATTTTGTAAATACCTAGGCAATATTTGCCTGCTCTAGTTGTGTGGCCCAATTTACTGACAATAAAATAACATTTTTGTACTCCATTGTTTATGATTGTAGATTATTTGATACGTTATTCACACAGGTACCAAAAAAAAGCAGAGAAAGACATTTAATCAGGAATGAAGGTTCCTTTGCACTCTATTTAATCACTTCACACTCCAGTCTCAGTCAGTCAGTACTTTATAAAGTTTTAATAAGTGCATGCATTCCTTATACAGTCTGTACTATTGCAAATTTTAACTACTGTAAACATCTCATTTCTCCTTGCCTTGAGGACAAGTCAGGCTTAGGATTAATCTCAGGGAAGAGTGGAGCAAATCAAAAATATAACCAATAGAAGCAGGGGAGATAACGCAAATTATATACTCAAGATTCCAGCAAGAGAATTTATTGTTCTGATATAAAATCATACTCTTTCAAAATCCTCTCTACACCACAATCATAAGAAAAATGGAGAGAAAAAAAAAACACTAGTTTGAGCACAACTTCGCATATTCATGACCTTGTAAATCAGTAACAAATTACAGTATAAAAAGCATTATAGCTCATAATCCAGTTGTAGATGTCGCTGCAGCCTCGTGTCAGTTGATTTTCTTATCAAGCAGACAAAAATGATTTGGCAATGGCTGTTCAATGGTACACTGAGCTTTATGGGTCACTACTGGGACCCATTTAGGTTGGGGAAAAAAAGCAAACAAAAAAGTACCCATATTATGGGGCACAGTCAAACTTGAAGTTGCTGTGGGAATCGCTTAAAAGTTGTCGGTATGGGACTCAGGCCCCAGGCTTTTTGTGTCAATGCTGTAGTTGCATAGTTATCTTGGCATGGCGGAAAAGAAAGGGAAGGGGAAGTGGCTAAATAGTCAGGGATAGAGGTTGCCATGGTGATGAAGATGGAGCATGCTGGGATCCCACTGGCTACTCCATGGAGACGGAGACAGATGGAGTGACAGACAGAGCAGGAAATGGAACTACCTGTTGCTGTTGGACATGGCGTATTGCACCTGTTTCTGCTGGAGGAGCTCCGTGATGGCCAGCAGCTTTTTCAGCACATGCTGCAGACAGACAGTTGGAGAACATATATATTTTTTAAAGTTACATTTATAGCGCTTTACATAGTATAGGGGCAATCTCCTCAACCACCACTAGTGTGTAGCATCCACCTGATGATGGATGCGACGGCAGCCATAGTGCGCCAGAACGCCCATCACACACCAGGTATTGGTGGAGAGGAGAAAGTGATGTAGCCAATTCAGAGATGGGGAATATTAGGGGAGAATTTCACCTGCTGTGCTCCTCTCTCGTTGCTCAACGTGCGGAGTTCATCTGAGTGAGCAGAACAGATCTCGTGCAGGGCAGCAAGGTCTCGAGACAGATCAGTCCTAAAGTGCTCTGGAGCATCAGGTAAGTCAGGGACATTCTGGGGAAACCAGGAAGAAAACACTACAACTTCAAAATTTTAATTACTAAGGGTTAGTTAGTAAAGTTAATTGAAATTACAGTTTGCAGTAAAAAAAAAAAATGCTATGCAGCATTTAATTATTTCTTAAGCAATTGAAATAAAAATATTCAATTCCAAATTAATCTAGATGCTTAACAATGTGTCATGTAGAGACCTAATTTTCACTTGATGAATGAAACGGAACTTCACTTTAGAAAAGTCACAAAAGGAGGAGTGCTGTTATTACTTGTTAGTAAACAGCAAGGGTGTATCTTTGGGCATATTGAGCCCACCAGCTTTGACCAAGGTCTGCACTTTTTTTCAACTTAAAGAAAACATTAAGCAAATATAATAAATGAACGAATAAACAGGAAAATGCAAAATTTGATTTTATACAATGTTTTCACCTTCACGCAATAGACCTTGTCCTATTTTCCTTTCTTGTAGCACTTTGTCCCAACTTGACCACGTTTTAAGTGCTATATTGGCATGTATTATACATACAGTAGAGATTTATTAATACAAATCCTTTAGTGTATGGTGTAGTTTTGTTCGGTATGCAGAACCCAACCGTTTGTGTTCAAAACTTGACGCAACTCACCCCCAACTCATCCAGAAACATAATCATGCGTTGTTTATTATTCTTGATGAATGGATTCACTCCTTCCATGTAGGGCTCCTAGACCATAAACAGGACAACCACATAACCAGCCTTTTAATTCCGATGTCAGAAAACATGAAACAATTCACATATGTGTAGCAAAACAAACCTTGGCTCCAAACTCCACCAGATTGGCCAGATTCTGGACTGACTTGGCCACAAGTGTGAGTGTTCTGACTGCAGTCGGAGAAGGAGGATCTGTGAAGAAAATAATTAGCCATGTTAACTGTCCTTATTACTCTTCATCTAATTAGTGTCTTCAAATAAACAGAGTAGCCACTTGGCCTTCATGTCCTAACATCCTTAAAGCAGTCATGGTACAAAATGTACTCTGTAACATGATGTTCCTGAGCGAATCACCATGACAACTCAAATAGTAATAATAATCACAGTTCAGGAGTGTCAGATCAGAATTTTCAGAAAAATTGCACACATGCACTAGCTCATAAGTCTAAAAGACGTTACAACCAACTTTAGATAATATAAGTGACTTATTTTGAACCAGCAGCTGAGAGAGTGTGAGAGAACAAACCAAATGCGAGTCAGAGAGGGAAATAATCTGTTGAACAGTTAATGCAGTTATTTGTTCTCTAATTTGGTGGGAATCTAGTGAATGATCATCTGATTTATCCTCAATGTAGAATTTGTTTATTATACAGTGACTTTCTATAACCTACAGAACTCACAGTAGCAGCTAAGTGACTAATACAGGGTGTTTATAAGATGAAAAAGTAACAGATATTCTAATCAGTATTTGGTTTTGGAATGCAGCCGTAAATTCATTCTGAATGCGTACTGACTTGGCCCTTGGAGTTGTGAAAGTAATCTGTTCAGTGGTGGAAGATCGCAGCACAACCCACATTAAAAAAAAACATTTTCACAGATAGGTTGCAGTAGCATTTTATTTTTAGTACTGTGGGCAAATTCAAAAACCTGACATCCTGTGTCTTTGAGCGGTAGCTTTTATGTAAGCTGTGTACTCACCCGAGATGATGTTGAACATCCTGGGGTTGAGAATGGCAGGGCAGATCAATCGCAGGAAGACAAAACCACTGCACACAGACATAAACAGAAGCACTTCGTCAGCTGAAACACAGACCTGTACACCTGAGAACTGTTGCACATACAGAAAAACAGGTCATGGTGGACTACCTCACAACTCTGGTCCGCATTGTAGTGTTAGTCTGCCATTTCTGCTGCACAGACTTCTGCAAGCACCCGTATATAAACCTCAAAGTTCTGACAATACAAAAGGAATGAGTCTATAAGTGCCAAAGATTTAAACAACATATAAATCAGATCAGCACATAAGCTTCAAGTGTTAGTCTGCTTACGGAGGCAAGATCTCAGCAGCCATGAAGATCTTCTCAACTAGCTCAGAGAGGATGGTGAGCAGGTTGGTCAGGTTCAGATTTACATCCTCATTCTTCTCCAGTTTAGATGGGTTCAGCTTTAATGCACACATCAAGAAACAGTCAAAATAAGAGTAACTTTCTGACTTATAATAATCTAGTGGATCAATAAACGTATTTAGTGATTGCAGATCTATTTAAAAAAAAAAAAAAAAAAAAAAGGGGCAGTCACTGTTAAATTGCACAAAATGGAAAAAAAAGAAATACCTTAAGTGCCCTAAAAACTGTATTTGTATTTTTAATTATTTAAATGATTTATTATTAAAATGTTTGTATACACTGGTGGGTTGTCACTTTAAAACAAACAGAATAATAATTTTACATGTCGGTCCTTTATTTATTAATGCCTGTTCTAAACATACAGTAAGACCGAATGAAAAATAGCTTAAAATGCTCACTACAGAGCGTACAATGGAAATCTACAAGCCAAATAGATGACTATATACCCAAAATCACCTACAAAAATACTAACTCAAATACCCCTCAAGTTTCAACAACGTAGAAGTAGGGATGTCACGATACCAAAAATAAGTTATTACCTTTTTTTTTGACATAATTGGACAAACATTAGATCATCTTTGAAACAGTGCCTATTATTAAAAGTTGATACTCTTGAAAAAAACCACAGTCAAAATGAGCTCACTCAATCATTTACTTAACAGAAATATCGACAGATGTGATAGTCTTCTGTGGAAAAAGTAAGTACACCCTTGTCCACCAGGCTCTGACATCTGCTTACTGCCCGTTTCAAACTGAAATCTTGAACACCTGATTCCAAGTTGATGGATTTGAAGGTGTGATAAATGTAGGGGTGTAATAAATTTTTCCCATGTGACTGATCTGCTTTTTGTTCATTTAAATTGTGAAAATTACAACAAAATGTCAATTTTGTGTCATTTCATAGAGTGCATCATCTTTATTAACTATTTCAAAGAGGATAAAATGTTTGCTTGTTTAAATATGTCCAAACAGCCAACAATTTACATGTGGTATACTTTACAGCATAGTGAAATTCTATGATTCAGGGCCTCTGGAGTAGATAAGGTTAAGGGCCCAACAATGGCAACTTGGTGATGCTGGGGCTTGAACGCCTGACCTGCTGATCAGTAACCCAGAGCCTTATCCTTTTTAGGATACTTTATTACTGTTTTACATTTAATTAGAAAAATTACACAGTCAAATGTGTATGTGTGTGTATATATATATATATATACATTTTTTTTTTAATTGAAAGCATGCCACAAATGACATTTAGTCAGAATCCTTTTCCTATAATTCCACGGGCATTTGGTTTGGAAGTGTGTTTCAACAGTATTGCATTAGCATGGCTAAAATATAATATGAAATCTTGGATCACTTCACCTTCACATATATTATAAAAGTTTGAATAGTCTTTGTGAAATTAATTCTGACAACCATAGTAGAAGTTCACATTTACACCAGAAACAAAACACTAAAAGGGCCATACTAAAACATGTGACAAACCTCGCAGGACTGCTTGCTCTCCATAATCTTAAGAATGGTGTCTTTGAGGGCATGATGGACGAAGGGCGTGGCTGTAGCCTTCATGTATTGCTCCATCAGTGTGCTGGCCAGTGTGGTGGCACGGAACAGTGTGGTGGCTTCATCTGGAGAAAAATAACACATAAAATTCTATGTTCTCACTTCATTCGTTATGAACACTGACTTTTAAGGCTGACTTGTTTGCTCAGATAAAGTTAAGGTGTTAATGGATAAATGTTTGCACATATAGTTACAAAAATGGTCAGAAAAACTTTACCTTCCATGTTAATCTCTCTGTCATTTAGAGTCCTGAGTAGTGGAGCCTCGGCTTTCTCGTGTCTGAAGATCCTGAGCAGGATGCTGGCCAGTAGAGTGCGGTCCTGCCCACATACAAGAGCCAGTGCATAGATCACATGGAAATCTCTTTGTAAAATCACCTGAGAAGAATACCAGAAGGGGGGTTAAGTGAAAACCACAATAAAGAATGAGACTTAACAAAAAGATGAACTGCATGCAAATCTGAAGCATGCAGTTGAATCAGTGCAATCTAATTCCATGTATGGCAAACAAATTCTTAAAAACTCATGTTCGAGATTCTTACTTCTTTGAATTCATTATACTCTTCCTCTGGCATGATTTTCTCCATGGAATAGCGTGCTCGCACACGCAAGGAGCCCGGCTCAATTCCCTTCAGAGGCACGTGAGAGCTTAACGGGAACCACTCATCAATCATCTGGCCCCTCTGCAACCGGCTCAGAAGGCAACGCATGAACACTGCACAAGCATGCACATGCATTGTGTTTTAAATCAAATTAAATCCTGCAGTTACAGTCATGAGGACAGCAGAGGGTACCAGAGTGCAAAGAAAGAAAAGCATGTCTAAAACGGTCCCAAATGCAACCATACTGCTTTATACACTGTTTGGTGTATTATCCAGGCAACTGAACTGTTTTTACTCAACGTGTGTCATTTATTTTACTTTTATACTGAGTACAGATAGTTTTAAATAATAATAATGATGATGATAAAGTATACTTACAAATATCGCTTTCTTTGCTCTTCTTAGTTTTGTTGCTTAGGCTGATTTCAAACCCATTGATTTCACTAGATAAGTCACTGACAGAAAGCAAAAAGAAAATCAATTCTTAATGAATGTATCATTCAGTAACATATCAATTAAGGCTGTAGGTTAAAGCATAAAATATTATATACAAAATACATGTCTACTCACTCAAAGATGAACTCCTCTGTGAAGACTGGGTTCTGACCATCTCTCGGGTGAGTCCTGGCTACATGCACGCTGTTCAAGTAGATGTTGCAGTATGGGTTTGTGAAATGTTTGATGGGCAGTTTGTGGGCCTCTTCCACATAAAGCACTAAGCTGCTCACCTGAGATAGAAGGATTAAAATAAATGCATAGTTGTATTGGTGCAGTTAATAACATCATTAGTGAACAGCTCTGAGAAATAAGGGCCATGACAAAACAAACTGCTGTCAAATGAGCACCATTGCTGCCTGTTTAACAGCCTATCTGGCCTGTCTAGCAATTTTATGCAAAAATACAGGTATCTACAGCATATATTGAAAAATAAGCTATTTTTTGATACTAGGTTTGTTAGCTATAGTTTCTATTCTCCTGTACTGATTGGCTAGGCTGCTCCCCACAGGTTCAACTGCAGTGACTTCTTAACAGAGTACACCTATAATTTCTAATAATTGCTCTAGAGCGGAGGTCTTCAACAGGGGGTCCGTGACCCCTAGGGGGTCCGCAGAGGTACTGCATGGGGGTCGCGAAAGTTTTGGTACCAGTTTGATATAACACAATTTCATACAATATATATAATTAGGGGTCCCCGGTCCATCTTGCCATCAGTTTGGGGGTCCTTGGCCTGGAAAACGTTGAAGACCCCTGCTCTAGAGGTTATTATGAAGAGCAATTATTAGTGATTATTAGTGAAGGGTGCTGGCAGATGGCAAGTAGTGCCATCATCACTGACAGTCAGCTTGGTGTATCAGGGCCCAGGTAGCAGTCCGTTACCTGACGTAGACGCTTGTTGGAAGTGGTTTGTGTAGGCTTCCTTAAGTTACTGCAGAAGGTTTGTAGGCATTTCATCCAGTCCTGCGGATTTTCAAAAGTGTGCTTTAGAGTTAAACGCTAATGTCAGGGACAAACTGAACAGCTGTGGTGTTCACACATACCTGGGCCTGCTCAGGTGTGTCTCCCGCGAAGTAGAAAATGCACTGCTCTTCACTAAAGTGCTGAATTACTATCTGGAAACAGTTTGGCCTGCAAAAGAGCAAATGATACTGTCATGTTCTGCGTGACCCAATGATTTAAACGATTACGCTCTATAGTTCATCCAGCTTTTTGTAAATTGTGCTATGAGACAGCACATGCTGGTTACCTGCCAAACAGACTGTCATGCACACAGTACACTGAGGACACACTGAGGTCAATCAGCCCTTTGGGTTTGGTGGCTCGTTTCTCGCTCTCAAAGTAGATAAGTTGAGCGTCATTGCCCTCCAGGATGAAGTACAGATTCTTCCAGCGCTTTCCTTTGCCTAAGTAAACAATCATGTATTGATAATGATGTAAAATGCACATCTACCAATGCAGGTATGCAAGATCAGTATAATATAGCTTTGTATATCTTTTCTACACCGGTGCACTGATCTGCTTTAATATATCGAATGGTATACAATTTCTGTTTCCATTGCCAATATACTTAATGTGTCATTCAGTACCTTTGTTAATCAGGAGGTATCCTTTCTTCACAATGTTTTTGTAGAAAGCATCTTTTGTTTTTCGCCGAATAGTTTTGTAAATTTCTCGATTCTCATCGACAGCGTTACAGAGTACTTGCTCTTGTTGCTTAAAAAATAAAAAAAAAGTGATATTAAAATACAGATTCAAAATAATATGTAGTTATATTATTGCTACTGAAATTTCACTTACCTGATTTGAAACTGGATCTTTCAAGTTATAGCCTTCTACAATCTGCTCTTTTCTGTAATGCTCAATGATATCATCAACACTGCCAAAAAGAAATTTGAAAACATTATTAAAGAACATCTGCATGGTATATTACTAATGAGAGTAAATAGGTCTACTCCATGAACATAAAGGAGTACTGAAGGTTACTTTCACTCCGATAGAACACACTGCACTGAAGTACAATTCTTGCGATTCATCATGGAGATTTACATTCATGTCTCATCAAGTTCAACAAAAGGAAATTTGCAACATTCGTACAATATATTCTATAGTTATAATGACAATTTCTGAGCACGCACAGTACATTATTAGGTTGCTCCACTCTGATATTAAAGAGTGACAGTGTGCAATGCATTTCATTATATTAGTTCCATAATTGGCCGTTGTAGTTATTGCACATTACTTCTTCTCAGTACAAGTTACTGGTTTTCGCTACGTCAGAATTCTCAGAAGAGAAATGTACCGCATGAAACCTTCAACCAGTTTCTGATCAAAATAAATACACTTACACAAATGGACAAAAAAAGTCAAATCTGTTCCTAGATCAGCAGCCCATTAAAAGATGGGTGACAAAAAGGTAAAGACTGCATTTATCTCCATCTCCTGCAGAGCTCTGGTTTGCTGCCTGCTAAGCAAGGTATTAAATTTGAATGAGCAGGGGTTCCCAGGAATGTCAGAGAATACGGGGTAACTGTCTGCCCTCAGGCATTGCTACTGCACTTTAAAGCCATTGCCTCCAGACATACCTGTTGTAATACCTGCCACCCATCATGTACTGGTTGTTGGGGGTGGGGCAGATCTTGAACCTTTGGATGTTCTCATTAGTGCGGAAGAAAAGCGAGTAGTCTCCCGGTGTGCTGTCCGACGGCCGCACCAGAAAGCTGCACACCTGGCCTGCTAGTGGGGGAGATGAAAGCACAATTTTCCATATACGCAGTCCTCATAAGGCTATATAAACACAGTTAAGAGGAAAACACCACTGTAGTAAAGAAAAGACAAACACTAACGTCATGCTGCAATGGAATAAGGTTATGGTTAAGTTCATAATTTCCCCCACTTTCTGCAGGCATGCTTATTCAATAAGATGATGCCATTTCTGAGCACACAGCTATGAATATAATGCTTTATATTTAAAGCTTCATTTTTCAACTTCATCCAACTTGACCACAGTATTCTTACACAACTGTACAGGATATCGACTGCATGTGTGCATCAATATCAAATATATACCTGTCATCAACAGATTGTATGCCTCTTGTTTGTTTATTTTCCCATGGTACCAGCTACAAAGACAGAGAGAGCATGAACAGGAATGAATAAAAACCATGGCAAAAGCATCATTAGTGCATGTGAGTCAGTACTGCATCAAAGTAGATTACTCATATTTGAGTTCGTGATATATTTGAACTAAAGGAAATGATCATTGGATCCTGCCAGGCTGTTCGAATCACTTTACATTGTCTGGTCAGATTTATGGCCTGTGGCTGCATGTCTCATGTAAACATGCATATTTAACGAATCATTCAATATGCTTCTTCTGAATGTCTCTTTAACCTAAAACTAAGTCAGTCACATAATCAAAATCTAATCCGAACTAGAAAAAACAATTTCTTATTTGATGGAGATTTTTTAAAAACTAATGCGTATTATTTTCTACCATTTCCCTCAGTGTAGTAAACCTGATGCTGGTTAAAAGTCTTAAATGTTTTCTCTTCAGCAAACTTCACATCAGCTTTGTAAAAGCCTGAGCTAAGAGTAAGGCAGAGAAGGTAATTAATTAAAACAAAGTGGCCTCTTCACAAAAGCTAACTATATTGTATAAGTAGGCAACTGGTGTTAATCATTTTCCCCTGAAACAATCAGTTAGGCTGCTTCCCTAAATAAACTGTTACACTGCGGTTTCATCACATACATTCTGTAGCCTGCCCCCAATACGAAACAAGATAAAACACAGGGGTGGCTTACATTTTGCCCTCATGGGGATCCTCTTCTCGTCCCTGCAAACAAAGTCAGCCATTAATCAGAGTAAGTACCACTTCAGAAGACAACAGTACTAAAGAGAGTGACCTAGTCTTTCTAAGAGCTCTTACAATCAGGGAAAAGAGGATAATATGAGACAACTCTTCAGAGTATTGTTAGAGGAAGGAGAGAGATAGAGACACACACACACAGACACTCACCACCTCCTCCACAAGATCATCCACTATAAGGCCCTGTTCCTCCGTTCTGACATTGGTCACCCACATCCAGCCATCTTCATGTTCATTGTGAACAATAAACATGTCTCCTTTGAGAAAACTGACACACACAAACATGGGTAAATTCATAAAGGACCACAACAGACAATCTGAACTAGTGATGGGTGTCAGTAGTCGACTAATCAAATATACAAGGCCATTTCCCACTGGGCTGAAAAAAGGTTAAAGAAAAAGAAAGAAGAAAAAACTAATAAATAAACTAACCACACACATTCATACAGGTCTTTCCTACTTTTAGGTTAAACAACTGCTTTATTTTTTATATATATCCATAATAAATTATGGAAGGTGCACCCCTTCAAGAATGGAAGTCGGAACCCGCGGGACCCCAAACGGCGGGCGGCCCCTGTCCCCCCACGTGCTGACAAGCGTGTGTGGCGGCAACCAGGTGAGGAGTACAAAGACCAATGTGTCTTGCCTACAGTCAAGCAAGGTGGTGGGAGCATCATGGTCTGGAGCTGCATGAGTGCTGCCGGCACTGGGGAGCTACAGTTCATTGAGTGAACCATGAATGCCAACATGTACTGTGACATACTGAAGCAAAGTATGATCCCAGCATGTATTTCAGCATGATAACAACCCCAAACATAGCTCCAAATATTTACCAGAATATGGCATGTACTCACTTTTGTGAGATACTGTACATACATACACACAATATTCATGATAAAAATCCATCATGTGATTCACATTGCTTAAGAAAGCACCACAATTTATCTTTTCAATCTTCACCTAAAGGTGAAAATACACTTAATATTATTAAGTAATTATATAAATATAAATAATTTCACTCTGACATAAGACTTTAATCATATTTTATTTAAAAAATATACTTTAACTACACGATTTTTTTGTGCGAGTGCATTGTACTTGTATATAAAAATTTCTTGGTTTGAAAATGTAAAAGATAAGCATGTGTTATATGGTAGTTTAAGTAACGTGACAAGGCAAAATAACTGACGCAGGCATAATGAGCCCCATCTGGTTTATGTTGCAATACGACTCCCCATGAGTACTCATAGGATATACCTGATCTCATCTGTATCTGGCACTTTGGTGTATGGAAGGATGGCTCTCACTCTTCTCCGGTCCTCCACAGGCTGGGTGAAACACACACACACACAAAGCTAATGTCAGCATAAATCTACTGAAACACAAGCCCATAATGCGTTACTGGCAAGTCTTGAGAATCTGAAGAAATGACTAAGAGTGAAAATATTTTTTCATTTAGCAAGTTGTCGAGCAGCTTGCTGCTTTATCATATACATACAGTTAGGTAAACAGAAATTATAGCAAATAAGATTTTTTTTTGAGTGTCTCAGGTGTGATGTATGAGCAAGACATTTCCTGTAGCACAGTCACTGCTAGCTGAGACGGCAGCATTACCTCGGGTGGAGCCACTGGTGATAGCAGCTTTTCACCTTTCAGTAGGCAAGACACGTAGCTGTAATACCCAATGAGGTCTGAAAGGGATGAGAACCGTCTCCCACCAATATAGTAATCCCCACACATAGCAATGATCCTGGAACACAAACACACCCAAAACTCAGATACACTGAGGATGATTTCTTTTTTACATGGTATCGATTTTGTGCATGCAATGTCATTTCTCAATCGTTAACATCTTTAATTACTTGTCCATTTAAAATGTTAACTGGTGTGAATAATAAATAAAAAAATAAATAAATATATATATATATATATATATATAATATTTCATTTCAGGCTGCAGAGGAGGGTGACTGTTCATGTGAGAGCTGACACATTCTTCTTTTTTTAAAGGTCCACCCACGCTATAGCGCCTCAGTTACCACTTCAACAAAAATACAGATGCAAGTACCTTAAAAAAACAACTTCAGCTAAGCTTGGCATGGAAGAAAAAATTTCACCATTTCATATTATTTCTGTTCTCGCAGCACACAAATATCCATATTCAAATGCTAAACACCACAGATTCTACTTCAAGTCATCGAACACAAATCTACTGAAACACAGGTTTTATAAACATTCAGGAAACAACTGTTTTGCTTGATGTACAGAAATACATGTTTATTTTATGCTTTATTTTCACAAAATCTATGCATTCATTTTCTAATTTCTTATTTCAATACACAAATATGCTGACAAAAATAAAAATAAATTTAACAAACCAGTAGTTAATTTCCACAAACCATCACTGCCGTTATTCTGTGGCTGAATCTCAAATGGCTCTGTTTGATATTCAGTGCAGCCCCAGAAGGTTACACCCTGTATAGTGAACATGTACTATAAAGTGAACAAAAATTCAAATTCAGTGGAATTTGGATTATTTTGGATCTTGGATACAATTTAGAATAAAACGAACACTGCTTGTGGTTTATGCAAGACTAATTCACAGAGTTCTGCTGTCTCAGGAGCGGTCTAAAATTACAGAAAAACAAGTCAAAATGCAAATTTGGTGGCAGCCTTAGGATCAACCTAAAGTTCTACAGCTATCGCTATGATTTAGTTTATTTCCTGTCGTTCTTTTGGGGTCCGTGGTGAAAGGAATTTTTGCCAGGCTTACCTGAAGTGGTTGACCACGTTGGTCTTGCTGAGGAAGGAGAGCACAAAGGAGCCAGGCCTCCGGTCGCTCTCCCTGATCAGGTAGCTGCCTGGTGTCTTGGCCTTGCGCAGTCGCTCCTCTGCAATGGTCCGGTCCAGCTTCCCATGGTACCATCTAAGATAAAAGAACAGATTTGAGTTTTACGGAGTTCTATATGGAAAATACTGTGACCGTTTGATTTAATTAATACCTTTGTGCCCTGGTCCTTGGAGAGTAGAATAATAAACTTTCCTATTGAACACGCACATCTACCAAAAACTAAATGTTTCTAGAAACATCAAGAAACTTCAGAGCCACATTAGGCTCATCAGACACCATGTCATGTGATGGAACTGTCCAAATATATCCAGAGTGAAATTTCTGCACCACGAACATGGCTCAGCATTGCGTGAAAAAGATTTTACACCAGGTTATTGCTAAGGTTGGTGGAGCTTAGGTACAGGAAAAAGAAGAAAGCAGAAGGTGAGAAAACGAGAAAGAGCACAACACAGTTAGAGGGAGAAGACAGCATGAGAAAAAAAACAAGACAGAAAAACAGAAAAAAACCACCGAAGGCATCATGTGGTTATCATCTTTAGCTTAAAATAAAGTCTGGACTGACAAGTTAGACAGAAGGCTGATTCTGCAGCTTCAATATAGTATTAAAACTACTATATGATTATTAATAACAACTGAAATGAGTGTAAACACTGGCAGGTCAAGTTATTGAAGTTTTAATTCAACATTATCAGAGCCGGCTCAAATTTTTCCACACTAGCGCACACCAAAAATGATCTAAAAAAATGATCTCATCTTTAAAGATGTGTGGGAGAAGTCTGTAGAGGAAGTGGAGCTCATGTGGTGTGATGCGTGATTAAATGTTCGACACAGTCCTGAGAGCTGTCTGCACAGATGACGCCACAAACTATATATGTCTGCTGCTTGAAATTTGGCATCTTTTGCTATGTGAGGACTTGCATCCAATGTATAGGTTATATACACTATGTAACATCTCTCTCTCTCTCTCTCTCTCTCTCTCTCTCTATCCATACACACACATAATTAATATATTAATATAGATACACACACACACACAAAAAAAAAATACACACATACACATTGCAGAAACGCTGCAGACATTTCTGAATGAATGATTTAAAGAGAGGGAAGGTATAAATTATCAAATCACACTACAAAGAAATAAACGATTTGGAGATATTGTTCTTATTAAGAAATATGATTAGGTTCTCTCTAACCAGCATCCACACTAGACGGTAAAGGGACTCAAATGAAGTGTGGGGGTTGTAGCTTTCAGACAGTCACTGTTGCAAAGATTTATATGATGAAGACCAGCCTCCATGCGGCTTGTATAGAGTAGCAGCAGACTGTTGTAGAATTGACTGCAGCCGAATTGTTACTGAACTTCTATTAAAAACTTCCTTAAAAATTTATTATTTTTTTTTTAAATCCACTGATGGATCCAGTTGGTTCAAAATAAATACAAGACTTCTACAGCTACAGGGTTATCATAGTTCAAGCATCAGCTATATTTTAACCAAACAGGCCTTTCGACTTCCTCACAACTCTCGAGGTCCTCAGTTCCTCAAAACTCAAGTAATTTCTGCCCTTACTGATGAGGAATGGTGATGCATAACAGGCGGCCCTTCTGCAGCTTGACAGCTCGAACAGGAGTGTAACTCATCAACATGAGGAATGCCTGTTCATCTCAGAGCATGAAGAGTGGAAACACCAAACGACAAAATTAGAGACACATTACGATGAACATTATATCATATGTACCAGTTTTCTTATTTGAGAAGCTAACTAGATCCTTGGTCGCCTTAATCTGCTATGTGTTACAAGTTGTTGCGTGGTCCATACACATTTGCTGTGTTAAATCACAAGGATTTACATTTGCATGCACGTGTGTGTGTGTGTGTGTGTGTGTGTGTGTGTGTGTGTGTGTGAGATCAGCAGAAACATAATCAGCCATTAGATGTGTGGTGGCCCATTACCATGACTTTGTGCATTTTTAAGCCACCAAGTCCTGTTCATCCAGCAGTCATTTCATCTTTATTACTAATATTCATTGTTAAAAATCTGCAGATGTCAATCATACCTGTGTGATTGAATGATGGTATTTTTGTTTTCACAACAACGTAAATCTACCAAATCTAACTTGTTACACAAGCTGGCTTGAAACTTCAGTGTGTTTTGTTTGTATAGATAGGTTACCATGTAGAAACAGAGCTATAAATATAGTCAATAATACTATTGTATCAGTAAAGAACCTTGTAGTCCTGGAAAACCCTGTCACCATCTATAGATTTTGTGGAATTAACCTTATTTAATATTATCTTGATATGACAGGCTATAAAAAACAAACACCTTGCCTACCACTACATTTGTAAACTAATCTATTTATGGAAAAACAACTTTAGTGACTAGGCTTATATATTCACGACAGGAAAACAGGAGTAATCGTTTCAATCACCATAAACATTTACATCAGTCTCTTTAGTCTTATCTCCTTAAGTAAATTTCAGTTACGGCATGTGAAAAACAGAAGCCTACTGTCACTCTTGACTTACAACTGTTCGCTATTAAAATCATGACAGCTGGTATTTAAACGCTTACAAATTGAACCTATTCGGCTTGCATCTGTTTCGTCGTGGCACAACAGTTTTATCAAAGCATTCACACACACTTAGCACAGGCTAAATATACTTAAACCATTAGGCATCTTTACAGCATTTGTTACCTGCTGGTGCCTTGTTAATTTAATGGCACCTTTGCAGAAATTATAAACAAGTAAATTAAAACATTTACTCCACTGCTTTGATTAAATATGCTGACCTTTTCTTAAAAGTATAGGTATCAGAAAAAAATATTACAGACAGGAAGTCCCTATAAATTATGGTCATTTTTGTCTGAATGGCGCCACAGTGACATCTCCACAAATACCTACAACACTAAGCAGTTTCAGGTCTATGCTGGTGACAGGAGTCATGGCCTTTAGCACACAATGCAAGTCTTTAATCTTTTCAGAGGTAATCATCAACAGCTTAAAAATAATACTGGCAGTAAAGGAAGACATGTTGAACATCAAACACAATGTGCATATCTCTTCACAAGATTAACGTCCACAGGAAGTCAAAATTACGAGAAAGCTCAGGCTCTTGTAAAGCTTAGGGCACTGGTTATTTGTTGTTGTTGTAAATCCTTACAGTATAGCTTACTGCTTGTGTTCGACTTGGGTTTAAATGAGCAACAGGAAGCATGTAGGGTTGGTCCCACTGCACTTTTACATTCTGTGTGCGCATGATTACACTCATCTGCCTCCCCAAGAAGATGCAAGCATGCTTCATGTCTGTGAGTAGAGTAGGCTGAGACATCAGGCATGAGAGACAACATGCACAGCAGTATGCATGTGTCTTACTGACCTTCCATTTTATTCATTTATGGACAACTCATTTAGGCTGAAAGGTTTTCTGTGTCATTAACGTGCAACTGCATGATTAAATATGGCTTTTATTACACTGGCTGATGAGTTCCAGTATACACTTTGTAAGCAAGAATATATTTATTGTAGCTTCTGACCATTAGTGATTTACAGATTTATTTATTTATCTATTTACAACCTTAGAATCAGGGTTCAAAATGGCCTGAAAAGAGCAGTGGATTAAATGTTCAACCAATTTTAAATAACTTAAAAAGATGTATATGTCAGGCTAATGTGCATTTTGCCCATAAACACATTTTTCAGACAACTGGAAGAGACACAGAAGTCCTTGCACTTCTTGTATGTTCGATGCATATTAAAACAAGATATGCGCTTATATCTTAGGAAAGAAAAATTAGTCCGGAACAACACTACATTGGATTTTGCAGTAAGATCTCGGTCATCTCCACTTTTTAAAAGTATGAGCCAAAACCTATGACAAGAGACCGGTTTCTCAATGTAATCATAAACTCATGTTCTGTAAAGTTTATAATGCTTTTAATACTTCATATATTGCCTGGGGCCATGTGTGTGCGGAGTTTGCATGTTCTCCCCGTGTGTCGAGGGTTTCCTCCGGGTACTCCGGTTTCCTCCCCCAGTCCAAAGACATGCATGGTAGGCTGATTGGTGTGTCTAAAGTGTCCGTAGTGTATGAATGGGTGTGTGTGTGTGTTTGTGCCCTGCAATGGACTGGCTTCCTGTCCAGGGTGTACCCCGCCTTGTGCCCGATGCCTACTGGGATAGGCTCCAGGTTCCCCGTGACCCTGATAAAGGAGTAAGCGGTAGAGGACGGATGGATATTGCCTTGGGAACTTTGCAGTTGTTTATCCAAACTTCATTTCTTTCACTGAAAAACATTTCTGAGCTCATACACTAGGACAGTATGTATACAATAGGCATAAATCAATGCAGTCTGCTCAGTCTCTTTCTTTGCTCAGCGGACAGAAAACAGGACATGACCTTTTTGTCCACAACAGCCATCCTTGAGATGTGACTGCGGGTTCTGTCTGTCTATCTTTATCTGTCTGTCTTTCCTAGCTGTCTCTCTGTCTTTCCTATCCGTCTGCCTATCTTTATTTCCTGTGCCTATCTGTCTTTCCTAACTGTCTGTCTGTCTCTCTCTCCCTCCCTTCTCCCAATCAAGACATTTTTATATGCCTCTTTTCCTTGATGCAGTCCGTCCACCTAAAAAATTCATCACTAAAAACCTTCCGTCACTGCTCATTAGTATCAACATGAAGTAGACTGTAGCACTTGACATTAGAAATGTACCTCTGCATCATGCTAGCTGTCATCAGGGAAGCTGTGTGTATCTCACATTCCGGGTGAAGATATGCAAGACTTCAGGCTCAAACTCCCACATACACACGTGAGCTTAAAGTGATATTTTTGATACTTCTGGAAATCATCGGTGTAGTTACTGCCTTTTAAACGCCACTAAGAGTTATTGTTCCAAACTAACTGCCATAAACTTAAACCTCATTCTGTGACATAAGTGTTTCTGCAGCTCATGCACTTAAATCAACAGCAAGAAAATCTGTTTCAAATGATACACTGAAGTGCAAATAACCCTCGATAAGTAACTTTGATAAGCAAAGCTGCAAAATCACCACCGAATAAGACAAATGACCTAGATGCACAGATACCATTATTGGTATGAGCTCGATACCATGCCATCACCACGGGTTGAAAAAACATATATAAACATAAAAAAAAATAAAATTACTCTGATACCAACGTGACGCAAGCTTGGCGTACACTAATAAACAGGCAATAGAAACTGACAGAAACCTGAAAGTGTTTCACAATTAATGAAGATAATGAAAGCAAAGCAGCAACTACATCAAGTACCCTTAAAAAATCTCAAACATAAAACGCAGCACAAGGGGTTCATCGCCACCAGCACACAGGAGCAACCACTAACTGGGTGAGAAAAATGTCCACACGCCACATTAATATCCTAATGCTCTTCATTTCAAGCCAACTCACTAACATCCCATGGTGCCCTGATTGATTAATACCAAGTCATTTCAGTGTCAATATTGGTATTGATACCACCGAGAAGAAAAAAAAAAAACCTCATACTTAATATGAGCATCCCTATTCTGACCATTGTTTACCAGTGTAAAGAGAAAACTCATTCAGAATTATCCAGATGTACTAGACTAGTTGAATGGTACGAAGAAAAGACCACGATAAAACAAACACACATTCCTCATCCGATACAAGGGACACTTACACTGGGTTCATCTTTTGCTGCATCCTTGCCTGTCCTACTCTCTCTTACTCATGAAGTAAAGCCACCCAGCTGCTGAATCTCTAGCATGTGCCTTCCTGGTCTCGCTGGACATGACTGACACAACTCCAGCATGATCTCTGGCATGATCTCATGTAACTGCGGCAGCATTAAGCTCATCCCTCTGTTCTCCAGTCCAGTGTAGCTTCTACATCCATTGTGTTAAAAAACGAGGCTGAAGCTCATGTGTGTATTAGAGAAAAATGTAAACTTCACTTGCTCTGAGAAGACTGTAGAAGTTTCCATCAGAGAAAAATCTTTTTCCAGATGTTTTGAATTATACGCTATATCCATATTACTGTGGAAGGCAAATAAAGCCAAGAGTGAGTAAGAAGAGGCTCTGGGTGGAGAGTAGCCATCGTGTGCAGGAAGAGAGCCACTATGCAGTGGTACGGTGTGTGTGTGTGTGTGTGTGTGTGTGCGTGCGAGCGAGCGAGACTGCCTCAGCCACAAACTCGCTCACCATCAATAACGTTTGTGAATGGATCAGGAACTTGGGACCGGCCAAAATGATAGACTGATTTAGCTATCTATTAGTGAGATCAGTTAGAGAGCTGATATTCTGATAAAGGAGGTATATTATGTTTTATTTATAAATGTGTTCAGTAAGCCTGCTACACACTACCCTTCTAGGGACTACACAAACTTAATTACTGGATTAATTTTAAGACTCATTATATACGAGCAGTTCAAAGAACCCATCAAGCTGACCAGCACTTCCTAATCATGGCATGAATAAGTGATCACATGTTTATTCTGTAACAATTTAAAATAATAATGTTGGAGGTTTCACATCTCCCAAGTTAATCAACAGAGAACCATTATGCAAATTGCCTGAGCTAACCGTCCAATTTTCCTGAAGTTTCTGTGCTGGAAGAAGATGATGTACAGGAACAGATGGGAATCAGCCTTGTTTTCCTTCACACATGACAAAGTGTCACAGTGTATTTGACTCTGAGACAGAAAGATTAGCAGCACATGGGCACTGAAATACAGATGGAGAGCCAAAAGCTCATCTTTAGTGAGCAGACGCATACATTTAAAGTTGTCGCACACACATACAGTCAGCCATGAAGTGCATAAATCTGGGGTTGTTTTCACGAAACATTTCTACCCATCAGTTGGGAGGAACTGGGGAAAACTTTTACAAAAGAATTCCTGAGCTAAGATTAGGAAAGGGGCTATAGCAGAGAGCAACCATGCCTTTGTACTCTGTGCACATCCCAAAAAAAAAAAAAAATAATAATAATAATAATAATAATAATTAAATACCCCATCACAATTAAATTGTCACACAACATGCAGCTTGCAGAAGGTATTTAATGTTTGTGTAAAATTCCCCAGACACTATTTGCAGTTCATCTGTACTTTATAATTTGCCTAAGTGGACAAATAGTATAGAGTGTAGTGTAGGTACTTCACTGTTCATACATCGCTTTATCTCAGTCAGGTAGGGCTGGGTGATGTATAATAATAATAATAATAATAATGTTATGCATCACTGAATGTTCTGTCTGATTTTGTGTACAGCAGAATAGTATGTAAACCAGCTATGCAGTACATCATGTCTGTTTCTTTTAAACTGAAAACATAGGGTGATTTTAACGGCGCTCTGCAGAACGAGACATCCAGCCAACATGCACGCAGTCACTGCATGCTGTGGAAATACTGGTGTAAAAATGAGAACGAATCTTTTGAGAGAACACTATGTGGATGGGTTTGCTTTCAAGCGGATTACACTGATGTTTTCACAGACAAGGTGCAATGATATCCATGAACTTTACCCCTTAAAAGTCATACGGAAGTCTCGTCACACCTGTGTTAAATAAGTCATGGGGGGGAGGGGAGACTTTCCTTATTAGTGCGTCACTGACATGCCCTGCTGACAAGAGGCTGAAAAACAAAACCATTCTAGAAGACAAGAAACATTTACATAACATTCAAAATTTAAAAAAAAAAAAAAAAAGTTATACCATTTGGCCGTCGCTGAAAACGCATACAACACCACGTGGGATTTCTTACACAATGCACAGCCAAAGCTTAGACTGAACTAATGAGCACTGAGCTAACAGAACACGAGAAATTACACAAAAGAAGCCTATGGAGGATATTTCAAGAGTCCAAACTATTTTATCCATTGCAGATCCTGCACAACTTGGTATTCAACTGGCCCCGTGTTTCCGTAAAGCCAATTAATCAGCAGTGGTGCTCAATTTAACTCTTCCCAGCATGTCTGGCAAATACGTTAACAATGTTACAGATATTATAGTCGAAGCATTCTCCCTGCTCCAAGTTGAAGCCATTTATAATTCAAAAATCCACTCTAATCTTTATAGGAAGCTCAAAAATTACCTAGTGCACCGGTTGTTCGACCTCTTTCGCCGTTTTTCCCCATTTTGTCATGATAAAGTAGCAGACTGTTGAGCAGCTGAGAAATATTTATCCCAACTGCTGGCACTGCTGTTTATGAATGAGCTGTGTTGTACAGAAGCATGAATGCTTGTGGCTGTCTGTGGTGTGCTAAAGCACAATGTTTAGTCACACATGCTGCAAACAAGACACCCCATCTAACCTCATTTCAAGGAATAGGTTTACATATCCAAAAGACCCTTCTCTTTTTTCCCCCTCCACTGTTCTCACTCACTATAGCACAGGATCCAGGAGAATCTGGCAAAGTGATTACTACATACACTGTTATGATTGGATTACGGAAAGACCAGTAGATGTTCAAGATTCGTTTATAGGAACGAGTTCAGCTGTACACTCTAGAAGAGAACTATTTTTATCATTTATTACATGGAAAGCATGGCAATGCTTTAGACTCACGGTGGAAAAAGACCAAATAATGGTTAATATTTCTAGCAAGAATCCTGCAGAAAGCCTCAAGATTTATTTTTATTTGGTGAGGTTTCAGTCATTCACATTGGTTTTTAAGAAGATGTAGGAGAAACTAAATCACGATTATCAGCTCCCAGATAATCAGAGTTGCACAATTCAGCATTAAAAGTCTAAAGCTGCAACTCATGGAGAGCCTTAAATCAGTGTACTATTTACAGGTGTACAAATCCATTAGATTATAGCACTAATATATATATATATATATATATATATTTCCTCCAATAGCTCTACCTTGTAGACATAGGTCCTTCCTGCAGATAAGGCACAGTATACAGTCTGGCGGGTTTTGAGATTGAAAAGAATGAACAGCAGCAACCAATGGAAACATTGGATCAGCATTTGTATAAGTAAACAGGAGCTTCACTGCACTCATCCTATAATCTGGAGATGCCCCTGACGATGCCACAATGACGACGTGTCCTGCGGCTGAGGTCCTGTACATCTGTGAGCTCAAGTATATAGAAGAGGACAGTTAATGCTGTGGGCCAGCTGTGGCTCAGGTGGTAGAGCGGGTTGTGCACCAATTGTAGGGTTGGCGATTCGATTCCCGGCCCATGTGCCTCCACATGCCGAAGTGTCCTTGGGCAAGACACCGAACCCCAGGTTGCCCCCGATGGCAAGTTAGCGCCTTGCATGGTAGCTCTGCTACCATTGGTGTGTGAGTGAATGAGACACGGTGTAAAGCGCTTTGGATAAAAGCATTATATAAGTGCACCATTTAATGCTCTTCGGCCTGTGTCTCAGCATGAGCAGCAGTTCAGAAATGGTATGGTATTGTACTGGGTGGTAAAAAACAGGTTGGTTTTTTTTGCCCAAAAAGGTACACTCCAAAAATATCAAATTCATAGCTAAGCTAAAATACTATCCATCCATCCATCCATCCATCTTCAACCGCTTACTCCTTTTCAGGGTCACGGGGAACCTGGAGCCTATCCCAGGAGGCATCGGGCACAAGGCAGGGTACACCCTGGACAGGGTGCCAGTCCATCGCAGGGCACAATCACATACACACTCACATTCATACACTACGGACACTTTAGACACGCCCATCAGCCTAACATGCATGTCTTTAGTTTTAATTAACTGATTATAAAAACAAAAAAAAAAATGAACAGAGACACTGGTTAAAAACAGAATTCAACGCCTGCATATGTGCAAAGAATTAACATTTTATAAGAAGCCAATTTAAATAGGAGTACGAGTACATGGCTATATTTTTCTGGCCTGTGTTACCATTTCTCGTCAATACTACTTTAGTCTCAAAAGGTCAAGAGGAAGCATAACAGTGGTACGTTCTGTGCAACCTGCATCTTCAAAAAAGAAAAAAAAAAGCTGCCAAGATGTCAAGCTTATATGAAACAAGCTAGGGTTTAGCTACCACATATGTATTCAGTACATGCTTTATAAATGGCATGAACTCCCGAGATGTGGTTTTAACGGGAAATAAGACCGAGAGAAACATGTAGTGGTAATACTTTCCCTTTAAATTAAAAACATCTAACTTCTGTCAAAATGTTTGTCAAGAGGAGTTCATTTTGATGTGGATTACAAACGAACACTGTGCCATCTGATAAAACCATTTCTAACCACGAAGTCGTACTTAATTCTTGATAAATCGCTTGCCATGTCAGTCTCGGCGTATTAATCACTCACTCAGCAGTCTACTTGGGAGGGCCTGCATTAGTGGCTACACCATTTCAGGAGTTCGCAAGTCTGTAATGTTTTTCTGAAAGGGAAACGAATCGTGAGTCATAAGCATCAAGGATCATTTTAGTTTTTTCTGACTAAATGTGAAGCTGCGTCTCACATTTGAGGAACAAGCCCATGAGCGATGGAAATTTGCAGCACTCTGCGTGGCATCGAAGTCAAGGGCTTACATTTGGCAAACGTGTCCTGCACATGAACCTCATTTAAAGTCCACAGGAAATGTCTTGATTCCATGCTGTATGTTGACGAATAGGGTTCAAGATTACACCACACCCTTGCTGAATCTAACAAACGTCAGCGGTCAGATTTTTAATTTTTTTTTTAAACTGTGGAGGATTTCTCATCTGCACCTTCACACTCACTGAGGACATTAAAGCAGAAGATTTCCTGGACAATGAGACGTGCATGTTTCTAGAGTTTCTGGATGTCGTACATGTCTGAGCCAAGGTCGACAGTCAGTGGCACCGACGGTGACGGAGACGAAGGGCCGTCATTCGGACGCATTTGCGTAGTAGGCGTCTATCTAAAGGGTTAGTTAACTATTGATCGTAGAAGACGCGAAAAGGGTATAAAAACCGAATCACATTCCTGATTAATCTGAGAGACCATGACATGGCCACATGAAGTCGGTAATATAGTTCTCATGTCACATAAACCGCACAAATTTCACCCTCTTTGAAAAGAATAAACGCCGAGCATTTCACTCATCCAAGGGATGACTGGAAAAAGAAAAAAAGAAAAAAACACAGCACCATGTTTACTGCGAAAAGCTAGTACTGTAGAGCAAGACCTGAACCTAGGGGCGGGATGTATTGGGGCGGCTGTGGCTCAGTCGGTAGAGCGGGTTGTCCACTAATCCACCAACCGTGGGGTTGGCAGTTCG
>JAFFST010053889.1:49375-65267 GCA_022414735.1 Noturus placidus | reverse complement strand
AAAATGATATTTCTGTAAAGCTGCTTTGAGACAATGTACCATTGTAAAAAAAGCGCTATACAAATTGATACATTATTAATTATTATTAAATTATGTACATGTACTAGAGAGCATTTAATTGGACGACCACAAGACGAGTACAAGATGAGTCATCAGAAAATTCTGAATGTTTTCCTGAAAGCGTTAGAGCCAGAATAGACATCTCCGGGTCATGTCCAAAACCTAGCATTGTGTGTGGCAACCAGCCTTTCTGTAAGAATTATTAATGAACTGATTAAACTTGCTCTACTGTGGATGTGAAGGTTGACCTTTGCTCGTGTAAGTCAGAGAGAACCTTCTTTAAGAAGATCTGAAGTAGACGTGGGGAAGAAACATGATGGGAAAACGTCCTTACTGGTTGGTGGGTGGTGCTGAGAGAGAAAACACAGCCTCCTCTTCGTCGTTCTCGGTTCCGTCCTGTTGGTCGCTCTCGTCCACGCTGCCGTGAACTCCGGAACCGGGAAACAGCGGCGGAGGCGGAAGCGGCGGGAAAGCTGAAGGCCCGTCTGGAGCCGCTGAGCTGGGAGATGTGCGGCTCTCGGGTCCCTCCGAGCCCGGGGAACAGCTTCCTCTGCCCGGTCCTGAGCTTGACGCGGCCCGACTGAGCTCTTCTCCGGGCACAGGGTAGATCATCGCGCTGCTGAGGCCGTCAGGGGACGGCGCGGACGGCGGCTGATAGCTCGGCGCAGTGACTTGGCACAGCTCGCTCACGCGCACTCGAGTCGGTTTGGCATAAAACGGAAACTGGGTCGATTCGGGGCCTCGGCCGTCCGATGCCACTGCGCTCCTGCCTTCGTTCCGCACCTCGGCGTCCATTAAAACGCGACACGAGAAGAGAACCTGCTCCTTCTTCCTTTCTTCACACCGCTCCTCGAATCTCTAAAGCGTCGCCCAAAACTTTCTCAGTGAACACCGCACGCCTCCCGTTAGCTCCGCTAGCTAGCGCTGGCTAGTCCACACACGATAGCTAGCTGGCTAGCTAGCCAAAGCTAGCTGACGGTGCACTGGATGAGTTAGGTCTTCATTGTTTCCTGAGTTTCGAGTTTAGACTGTGGAATGTGAAATAGGTTCAAACACAACCCGCCAGAACAAAGCGAGTAATCAGTGCCCGTGTCGCCGCAACGCCAGTCCTGCTAGCAGTCCACTGGACGGGAGCGTGTGCTTTTATTGTGCGTGTGCGCGCCAGGCTGCTTTTCTGTGGGCTGTTATTTTGTTTCCAAAGAGTTCCCAAAAAGCCTCCGAGCTGTCATCTGACACGGTCCGCAGTTGCCTTCTAGTATCCGACACTCCTCTCTTTCTTCATTTCTACTCGGCGAACGCGTTATGGCCGTCCCTTCTGCCAAACTTTTCTCCTTTCTCTCGAGATTAATGCAGCGCTGGAACATTTGCCACAGCTGCTCCCAGTCCCACTCCTTTCCCTGCGCGTGCCCGTGCGCTCCGCGCGCAGACCCGCTCAACAGAACGCCGCGTGCATCGATCAGATCCGCTCTCAGCACTCCTAACTACACTCTACATCATCATCATCATCATCATCATAATAATTTTAATTTTAAGCACGGTGGCTTAGTGGTTAGCATGTCCGCCTCACACCTCCAGGGTCCTGGGTTCGAGTCCCGCCAGGGCCATGTGTGTGCGGAGTTTGCATGTTCTCCCCGTGTGTGGGGGGTTTCCTCTGGGTACTCCGGTTTCCTCCCTGTAGTGTATGAATGTGAGTGTGAATGTGATTGTGCCCTGCGATGGACTGGCACCCTGTCCAGGGTGTACCCCGCCTTGTGCCCGATGCTCCCTGGGATAGGCTCCAGGTTCCCCTGAAAAGGAGTAAGCGGTTGAAGATGGATAATAATTTTTAGCTTTCCTTGTCGCTGGGGTATCTTTTAATGATATAATTAGTTTTCAGTCTAAAACCTTAAAGGTACACTTTTCTGTACCTAGGGCGGCTGTGGCTCAGTTGGTAGAGCGGGTTGTCCACTAATCCACTAACCGTGGGGTTGGCAGTTCGAATCCCGGCCTGGGTGACTCCACATGCCGAAGTGTCCTTGGGCAAGACACTGAACCCTAAGTTGCCCCCGATGGCAAGCTGGCACCTTGCATGCAGCTCTGCTACCATTGGTGTGTGTGTGTGTCTCATTAGTAAGTCGCTTGTAAATGTAAAAATGATATTTCTGTAAAGCTGCTTTGAGACAATGTACCATTGTAAAAAAGCGCTATACAAATTGATAATTATTATTATTACACACACCTTTCTGTGGAAGAGATACATACATAGAATATGTGTACCTTTGATGGTGCTACTACATTGACAAGGATAGGTCAAGCTTAGCACCTTTTTCTCACTTATTAGCTGATTTACATAGTCCAACAGAGTCCCAAATTCAATTACATTATATTCAGTGATTACGTTTATACATTTGTTCATTACTCAAACATAAATGTCCAGCCATTTTTAATTCTAAACCTATTCCTCATGTCCACAAATTCACCAGATCAATAAACCCATGGGCCACTACTCATACCCTCATACCTCAGATATCAGTATTGGATCAATCATGCACAAAATTTGATCTGTAAAGTTCTACCATTATATAAATGCATACTTATTATATATGCTGTATAAATGAGCTTTGCGGTTTATATTTTTATATAAGCTCCAGCTATTTAAACATTGCTTATATACATAACCTAACTGAGAACTGCAGGAAATGTGTAATCAGATGTAAATCTGATGTATCTATGGGAAACTAGAGAGTTCTGGATGCATCTGTCTTCATCACCCTTACTATCTCCGGTCCAAACATCTGCTTGTATATATAATCCATTTGTCCAAAACACCCATCTAACAATCTTCTATAGCAGCACCAGTAGTAAGTATTATCATCAGCATCATGAGTAGAATCAAAAGTATATAATCCTCCAAGTTTATTGTTGGTATACTTATACATACTATTACTGTTATTATTACTCATATTCTTATTTTTCTATTCCTATTATATATATATATATATATATTATAGAGTCTCCAGTCCTCTTGGCCAACACGTTCATTTGCAACACGACTCTCTTCAATTGTGATAAATTGCTTATTTCACATTTCATATAAGGAGAATCTAGTATCGCTGTCCTTACTGAAAAGTCTAGTGGATTTTGGAAACACTTCACGCATTATGCTTCACACCTTTTAAAAAAAAAAACACGTAATGGACTTTTCATTTGTAGCGCATGATTAACATGCTTTTATGTGATTTTTACAAAATTAAATTATGTTGACTTTTACTCTTTTTACTTGTGACTTACTTATGTTGACTTTTTACTTTTACTTGACTTTTATGAAATTTTACATGATTAATTTATTTTCACATTAGATCATATCAGGGATCTTTATTTATTTATTTATTACACGTGATCATACATTTTTAACCACACTTTATTCACATGATGTGGATTTTTTTGTGCACTTTCAGGGTATAACATGTTGAGATACACCTCCATACATTTTTCATGTGATCACATATTACTCATATCACATGTGAAATTCAAGAGACATGTTGTCATACATTTTTAACACATGGACAAAAAACATGTCTAAAAACCACATGCATGAATTTCATAGGACCTTTCTGTAAGTACGACCAGAAGTCAGTTGTAAGCCTTCATGTACTCTCTCCTCTTTGTCAACCTTCGCCACTCTTCATGTTATGACATGTTTCAGCTTTGATATGATGTCCCGTCCCCTGCATACTGTCAGTCTATGCACATAACCATCACACAAGAGGGAGGTGGAGAGAGTTCAGTGCAAAACCAGCTCAGCATGTTAATCTTCCCATTGAAGGAATCACAGAGGCATATTGTTTCTCAATATCACAAAAATATAATTAGTTACAACATTCCAAAAGAAAGATCTGGTTCAGATTATGTTTGCTTTAGGGACAAATTTCTGCCTAATGACTTTGCTTGGATCAGATAAGAACACTTCAGAACACTAAAGGCTTTGGTGCATTGCAGTTGCTTTACAAAAACTGTGAAGCACATTACTTCATGAAAACTTTAGACTGGTATGACAGTCACATCTGCTGTTATAGCAACAAAAAGGCCATTGTGGTTCCCAAAACCTTTCACTTGCAGTGTTATTGGAGCACACATTTAGACACCAGTATATACATTGGGGTTACTTTTTGGGTATTTTGTTCAGGCCTGTTTACTTCCATGTGATTGCCATGCTGGATATGAGAATTAAAGCAGCGTGGTGCTAATTGTCAGTCATTCAATACGTGCTAAGTGTGGAAGCAGTGACACCTGCTGTGTCTGTGTCTGTCTGAGAGGAAAGAGGGGGTGGCATGAACAGATGATGAGAAGTGTGGCTCCTGTTATTTGCCAAGATGTGTGATGTGTCATGTTAACCCTGTACAAATGGTACGTTTATTTATTTTTTAAACAGAATAATTTTGGCATCGGGAGCAGGGTGGCTTCGTGGTTAGCACGTTTGCTTCACACCTCTGGCGTTGGGGGTTTAAATCCTACCTTTGCTCTGTGTGCACAGTTTGCATGTTCTCACTGTATATCAGGGGTTTCCTCTGGGTACTCTGATTTCTTCCAAAGACATGCCTTGTAGATTGATTGGCATTTCCAAATTGTCCATGGTGTGTGAAAGGGTGTGTGATTTTGCCCTGAGATGGGTTTGCACCCTGTCCAAGGTGTCCCCTACCTTATGCCCAGAGTCCCCTGTGGTAGACTCCAGGCTCCCTGAAACCCTGTGTAGGATAAACGGTATGGAAAATGGATGGATGGATTGTTTTTGGCATCATGAAATTGAAGGCACCTGCTTCAATTTCTTTAATGAGCATAGGGGTGGAATGGTGCTGCAGCAGGTAGCGCAGCCTGACCTCTAGGATTCCTGGTTCAGTCCTGATCTTGGGATATTTGGAGGCATCTCTGAGCTTGGGGTTTGCTCCCAACTCCCAAAAAGATGCTGCGAGATGGGTTAGCTATAATAAATTGCTTCTAGGTGTGAATGTATTGTATGTGTGCATAGTGTCCTATAATAGACTTTCACCCCATCCATGATGTGTCCAGGCCTTGTACACTGTGTTCCTGGGACAGGCTCTGGAGTCACCACATCCCTGATCAGGATGCTGAAGATGAACGAACAATGATTTATTTTATATGGTGGCACCATGATGCAGCAGGTAGTTGCTACCTCACAGTTTAGTTCCTTAGCTCCTGAGCTCCAGTTATTGTCCATGTAGAATGTGTGGGTTTCCTCCTGGAACTCTGGTTTCCTCCAAAAAATGTCAATAATGTCCCGACATATGTGTGTGTGTGTGTGTGTGTGTGTGTGTTCTTCGCTTGTACCCAGTGTCATCTGGATAAGCACCAGATCCACTGTGACCCTGAGTAGGATTAAGCAGTTCCGATGGTCTAAATATTTTTAGGATACATATAATTTTGTCCTGAGTGTATGACAAGAAAGAAAAGTGTTAATGTGACTGGTTTTTGTAAATGTGTAACAAACCTCAAGAGACTCAAATGTGAAGGAGTTATGTGTGCCTGTTATTATAAATCTTGTGTATGTGGCTTATAGTGAAAATGAAGCTGGGATATAGTGAACTGAGTATTTTAAAATAAACTTTCAATCTGTATTGACATAAAGTGTGGGCCAGTGGAAGTAAATAGAACGTGAGAGTTAAAAGGAAAAAATGCAAAGTAGGAAAAGATGGAGAGGCAAGAAAGTAGAGTAGGCGTCCTGCTGCATTGGTGTATTGAGCACTCTGCCAAAGCTGTGGGTGATGGATGCATGTGAAAATGTTAACAGTACCTCTTACTGTGTAAACCTACTGTGTGTTCCTACATCATTTAAGTCCCATTAAAAATCTGATGAACACAGTAATAAACAATCAGTGTCACATTAATTCATTAAAACGAGCCTTCTAATAGGGTCAGCCTCTCTCTCACTCTCGGTCTCGTTCTCTCTATAAAACCCTAGTTCCAAAAAAGTTGGGACGCTGAGTAAAATGTAAATACAAACAGAATGCAATGATTTGCAAATCTCATAAACCCATATGTTATTCACAATACAACACAGAAAACATATCAAGTGTTTAAGCTTAGTAAATGTACCATTTTAAGGGAAAAAAATAAGGTCATTATGAATTTGATGGCTGTAACGAGTCTCAAAAAAAATTGGGACAGGGCAACAAAAGGCTGGAAAAGGAAGTGTTACTAAAAACAAACACCTGGAGGAACATTTTGCAACTAATTAAGTTAATTGGCAACAGGTCAGTAATATGATTGGGTATAAAAAAAAGAGCATCTTAGAGCGGCAGAGTATCTCAGAAGTAAAGATAAGATGTTAACACTTTAGAATACGGATACATGATTAATGATTATCTACACAGGAAGAAACGAGTAATGCAATAATAATTTTATAGTAGCTACTATTAACTAACTAGAAACTCTGATTAATGAATTAGTAAGTAACAGCACACAGATGAATGCGGTAGTTCACTATTAGGTAATCAATAACTACTATTTCTTTCATGCCTCCAAGCGAACTACTATGAAACTATATAGTTTCATAATTAATGCAAAACTGCTACTGTTAATGAATAGACAAGATTGTTTACATAATCAATAGGTAATAGCATACTTTGGGTAGGCTGTTTGTGTTCAAGTCAAGGCACTACAGACACAGTTACCCAAAAAAGAGTTTAATGAATAAAAATATATATTTACAAATAAATCAAAGGAAATTCGAATAGTCTAAATATTTAGGCCTATAAGTAATTAATAAAATAATATTAATTTCTTCCTGTGTAGTGATATAATAATATTAATTTCTTCCTGGTGCCATATTCTAAAGTGTTACTCATTCTGTTTTTATTTACATTTTACACAGTGTCCCAACATTTTTGGAATTGGGGTTGTATATTTGCATATGTATAAATATACTGTACACACATAAATCATTATACGCTTGTTCCATGGAATTACACAAGTTTCTGATATATTTCTTGGGAAAAAAACAAGTTCTTCATTGAAGACCACTAGGTAACATTGCCATGCTTCTAAGTATTATGCAGAGACATCAGTAAAAACCATTGCATCATTCTTCTAATGGTTATTTTTTTTTGGGGGGGGGGGATATCATCAATAGTCCCATAAGAAAGAAAAACATGTGACGTTCCAAACATAGTGATTCATTTATCTTCAGAAACCACTTTTATCTTGATCAGACACAATGGATCTGGCGACTATGCCTGGAACACTGGCTGCAAGGCCCTTGCTGGACATGATGCACACGCACGCACGCACGCACGCACACACACACACACACACACACACATATAAAAACACCTTTTGAATAACCAACCCACCTACCAGCATGTTTTTGGGAGGTTGGATGTACCTGGAGAACCTGAAAGAAACCCACCAGACAGTGACACATGATCAGAATCGAACCAAGGACCCTGGAGCTGAGAGGTGGAAATGCTGTGTCACCATGTTTCCCCAATCATGGTGAGTGTTTTTAAAAATGAACATGATGTGAGTTTTACCTGTATTGGAAATTAAATCAATGAAATATACTATATTTCACATAATATTTTTATTGTAAAGTCTGTGAAAATAATACATAATAGATATATAAATTTCATGCAGGATTACTGCCCTTACCTACCCATCATACCTGGTGTATAAAAGCATGAAGGGGTCTCATTTTTTTAAGTGTGGCGTGAGTGTGTGTTTCTCTGGAATACATGTATAAATGTGTTTGTGCTGTCTTACATTTTGAGCCATATTCATCTTCATTCAGGATGTGTTGAAAATAGTTTGGGATGCCATGGGATGTCTGCTTCACCTTCTCGAAGTTCCCTTGGGGAGGGGGAGTAAACAGGCTTGCAGTTATAATGATTTATCTGGGTTTCCTGAAGCTACAGTTAGCAGATTTATCGTACTGCTTGGAAATCTCATCTTCCACTGACCTGAATTTCTATTGTACAGCTTGTGGTAAGTGTTGAAAGGAATATTGTTACTTGTAGCAAAGTACATGTGTATGGTAATATGCTGTCATAGTAAAACAGTACATTTTTCACAATGCTTATATAAGCCATTTAGTGCACAGATGCATGTTTGTACTGGGCCAGCTATTATCATGGATTTGGAACCTGTAGCCTTTTACACACACACAGTAAAGAGCAAGGCAAGGTCACGTCATGCAGAATTTATACACAGCTCTCTCTCTCTCTCTCTCTCTCTCTCTCTCTCTCTCTCTCTATATATATATATATATATATATATATATATATATACATATACCAATCAGCCATTATAGTAAAACAACATGAATGAATTATTAAGTGAATAATATTGATTATCTCATTATATTGGCACCTGTAAAGGGATGGAATATATTAGGCAGGATATGAACAGTCAGTCCTTTAAGTTGATGTGTTGGAAGCAGGAAAAATGGGCAAGCTACCTAAACATTGTTGCAGATCAAGGACACCCCCTTCATGGCAATGGTATTCCCTAATGCCAATGGTGTCTTTCAGCAGGATAATGCGCCCTGCAAAACTGCAGAAATTTGCAGTAATAGTTTGAGGCATGTGACAAAGAGCACCTCCAGAACTTAATCCAATCGAGCATCTGTGTTGTGCTGGACAAAGTACCATCCATGGAGGCCCTAAAAACACTAAAAATATCCAATTTCACTGGTGCTGTACTATTGTATGTATTTCTTTTGGAAGCTATAGCAGAGAGGGAATAAAGGAAACAAGATACGTGTGGTAATCTAATTTCTGCCGAGAGCCACTTGTGCACATAATGCCACCTCATTTGCATGGTGTTATGAGAGTCATTACACTAAATGGAGAATTGTCTCAGTAAATTACTGTAAATTGAATGTGCCTCATTGGGCTAAATTAAGAGAGTATTTTCACGGAATAATAGCGATTTGGAAAGGGCGTGACTTTGTTAACTTAGTTTCCTGCTTCATTTAAAACAGAGCATCCCACTGAAGAATGCAGTTTTGTTACTTGACCTTGTGCACACTGTGTCAGGCTGACCACATTCAGAAGCAATTGCTAGTTGGAGCATGATTTGTATCTTGTTGCAACCTAATTCAATTTATCGTACAAGATCAATATCAAGAGCTGCAAAACAGAAACATGTGAGAGAGAGAGAGAGAGAGAGAGAGAGAGAGAGTGAAGCAGAAATGGAAAGCTTTTTGACAGAGAAATGCATTTTGTGGCATGGTGCCTACAATGGAGCTGCTTTTAATGGCATTTCCAGATAATTCTATCCCAGCATCCTAGGAGAAGGCCACTTCTGTGCCCATATGATGTTGCCCTGGCCAGACTGACTGAAGTATTTTGGGTGCCTACTATCATTAAGAGTCCTTCCCTTAGGAAAAAATAAGATAAAAAGAAATGAAAAATGACTACGTGTAAATGTTAATAATGGCCCCCTACCTTGAAGCTTCCTGCAGCAGTCTTTATAGAGATACAGAGCTGTTTCAGGCTGACTGGCATTAATGCGTAAACTTCTGTTTTGCCTGCTGGAAAACAAACTTTTAAACAGGACCCTGCAAGCTATTCAGAGCAAGATATACAGTAGTTATTGGATTGAAAAACGTTCACATAATCATATTTTTAACGTTCTTTAAAAATGTGTGGTTTGAAGCACGTTGTTGTAAGAAAACAAAATATACTTTTGTGTTTGCTGAAAAGTTCAGGGAGAATGTATGTGGTTTGTCATGTGTTACACATATGGCGGCTGTGGAGTCGGTAGAGCGGGTTGTCCACTAATCCACTAATCGTAGGGTTGGCGGTTCGATTCCTGGCCTGGATGACTCCACATAACGAAGTGTTCTTGGGCAAGACACTGAACCCCAAGTTGCCCCTAATGGCAAGTTAGCGCCTTGCATGGCAGCTCTGCTACCATTGGTGTGTGTGAATGAGACACAGTGTAAAGCGCTTTGGATAAAAGTGTTATATAAGTGCGCCATTTACATATTGCCTCTTTCTGTCAGAGTTCTTGTCTACATTTATTGATAAAATGTACCACACCGCTAATGCTTGGTTTAACTCCTTTAACTCATACAACTTGCTATTTATATTTCTTCACTCTCATAGCTACCTAGAAATAGATGAGATATCCACATTGATTAGAATTGGAGCCAGCCCCGTGTGTGTATAGCATGCATGAAGAAAGTGTCTTTGGGGAGAAGAAACCCTCATTCAAACAATATGGCACAGCCTCAGTATAGTAGTCCATTTATTAGAGGCAGCTGACAAAATGGACCATGCCATTTCAACAGCCATTTAGGGCAGAAAGAGACTGAGAATGATGTCATCTCTTCTTATCTGTCATATTAGCTGAGTTCATCATGCTGTCGAGCAGGTCAGGATAGTAAGGACAGCACCACATCTCTGACTGCTCTAACAATTTATGCCTCCTCCTTCTGCTTTTAAGGGTCCACTGGTTTATTCATAGGCTTCATATGCTGTCTGTCAACTCACATTGGGTGAACACAGAAACAGGGTGTAAATAATAGAATCACAAAGTTCCTGACATGTTAATTTCTCCTCTGAAGTACAACCGCAGTCTGAGTCAATGCTAACAAACGAACTGTGATTTAAAGCATGACATCATATACACAAGTTTATGTTGGCTCAGTAGGTGCATGATAACATGCTTAGTGTAATGTACAGAATTAGTCTGCAGGCAGACAACAGATTGTGTATACAGAGCCAGTGAAGGGGGGGTATCTATTGACCGTTGCCTTTGAAAATATTTTGTGATTACCATTAGCAACAGTGACTTGTGGAGACAATCTATTAAAAGCTTCAGAGATGATTCAATAAGGCTTCTGATGAGAAAGCTGGATTAATGTGTCTCCATCAGTACATTCATGCATGAAATCATTAGTTACCTGTTCAGACTGACTTGCTGTATTTATAGCCAATGACACCACTGTACAACCAACAGCCTGGTTACTCACCAGTACAACAGTATTCTACACTTGTGCTGTTGTGTTATATGCCCTGGATAACTGCCAGGTTTTAGTGAGGGTGAGAATAGACATAACCTAACATAACATACTGTAATAATGTGTCCTGGATTGCCTACTCCTTGGTGGAGGCACACAGGAGCCAGTATTCCGAGTAGGGCAGAATCCTGATCACCATTAGGGGAGACAAGGCTGCTTGAATACACCCATGTGGCTAGTAAGAAGTGAAAGATTAATGCTGCATTCAACTTGAGGTCACAACCTGTAATTCCGAACTTCCAACCAGGAAAAGCCTTCCTACTCGTCAACTATGAGTACCTTCTCAGTTTATGGAATGTCTTCAAATCAATATGGCTGCACACAGCATCAGAAGTAACCAAAGTAGCACTTATTTGCTTTAAATGATGTATATTTCAAGTATTTGCTTTAAAAAAAATCAACACACGGACATATTTAGTTAAATCTATAACACTGAGAATACAGACTGCTGACTAAGGAGGAAAGCATACATCACTCATAGTGGTTAGGTAGCTAGCTTGTTGCTTACAGAAGGCAAAATGGAGGCGTCTATGTTTATTTCTCTCTCTCCACTTTGTATGTCGATGCGCCAAGGTCAAAATGACATCATTCTGACTTGTGAATTACCACTTATGTGGGGAATCAAATGCAGCATTAAGTCTTATACTGTATGTCTAAGGTCCTGCCCCATGGGATCGACAAGGGCCATTCAGTGCAAAGCAGGTGGGCCTCTTGTGGGTGTTGGAACCTGGAATCCAACTGGGGTGACCTAACTGTGCGATGCAAATAGTCCACAAACCATGATGGCATTGTGATTCTGAAATCTTTGCCATCCTATCCAGGGTATCTTTTGTGGAGGGTCTGAAGAGTGACTCCATTCAACAATATTAATTTTCAAAAATCTTGAAGACAGTAATATATTAAGGTAGCAGAGAATCACCTCATATACCTGTATAATCTGCTTAGAACACTGTCTTTTAAAACCAGACAATGATAAATGGTATATAACACTGCAAGGAATGTAGTATGTAGTATTTAGCATACACAGGTCTTGTGTACTCCTTCTCTTTCTGCACCCTTAATGAGATCACCTCTCTATGCATTTCTTTCTTTCTTTTTTTTTTGGCCCATTTCTGTGAAATTTAATAAAGGAGGATACATTTCTTTGCATGTAAATGTCACATAATGCCTTGTCCAGGGGATCCCAATTTCAGTCTTGGAGGACCATGGTGTCCCAGTTTACCATATGACTAGTATATTTCAAAAAATATCTACAAAGATTCACTCACCATCATTTTTATTAGGAACACTTGTACACCTGCACAACCAAACTCCAGAGATGATTGTGTGTGAAAATCCCAGGAGATTAGCAGTTCCTGAAATACTCAAACCAGCCCATCTAGTACCGACATCTACGTATATGCTGTACACACAGACTTAGCTATAGAAAGTTGTACTGAATAGTGCATTATTGTATTATTAAAACTATATTGCCTGCTCCCTTTGGTCAATTCTAATTATTTCTGCTGAACTAACTCAACAGAAAATGGCTTATTACTGGCCTTGGATTGTGCATCTGAGAGATGTTGGTTTGTCTGTGGATCAGTATGGATGGTTTTGTAATTACTGGCAAGCCTACACAATTTTCATCCAACCATACTCTGCTGGTTCATAACATACTTTGAAATGTCCACAGTTTCTTTAGAATTATGATTGAAAACCTTGCTCAAAGCAGTTTATGTCCATTAAAATGTATATTTTTGTAGTCTTACAGGAGAAAGAAATATTCCTTCATATTCCATGCATTTTAAATTACAGCAATGGGCATGCTTTGTTGATATGTTGTTTTTAATAAATAAATAAAAACCAGACAGGCAATGCTGATTTAGTGGTGTAGGTCTCATGCGTGTAATGCTTTCTCTTAGCTCTCAAGGTTTACATGAGCTCATTAGCAGAAAGCAAGCATGCCTTAGCTGTTTTGTTTTTCTGATGGACCTGAGATATGAACATTCACAGTATCATGTAGAGGATTGATGCAGCAGAAGTGTACTAATATGGCCCTTGCTGATCTCAGTTTATAGGCATGAATGCAAATAGCTTATGTTGTGAAAGAAAGAGTGTGCTGTTAGTCCTTGAATAAAATTCTTGCAGCTCAAGGGAAAGCTAGAACCTCTGGCCATTATGCATATTATCATCATTGATCCCAAAGAAGCATTCAAATTATTCCATTTGTGTAACTGTGATTGGTCTCAGAAATGGGTTTGTAAGATGTATGCCATATGCAGTAAGACTGCCACATATGCCTTTAAAAGGGACCTACAATATTATGCAAAATTCACATAATACACAACCACTATATAATGGTAAATACCCACCCACTCATTTTTTATTCCCCATAAAATCATAAACAGTGTCTCAAAATGAGTCGCTCGTGTTTTCTATCCAAAGTGATGCCACATTGGAACAGGCCCCTATTAGCATAGATCCTCCCTGAATGAGCTGCACACAATCCGCCATGTTCTCCGAAAGAAACTCCAGAAAGAAATTCAAGAATTGATGAGTAAGAAGGTGATTGAAATATATCAGAACGGTTACAAAGCTATTTCAAAGTCTCTGGGACTCCAAGGGACCACAGTGAGAGCCATTATCTCCGAATGGAAAAACTCAGCACAGTAGATAACCTTCCCAGAAGTGGCGAACCTTCCAGAATTCCCCCAAGAGCACAACAACATCTCATCCAGGAAGTCACAAAAGAGCCAAGGACAACATCAAAGGAACTACAGGCCTCTCCTGCATCAATTAAGGTCACTGTTCATGACTCCACTATCAGAAAGACACTGGGTAAAAATGGCATCCATGGAAGAGTGGTGAGATGAAAACCACTCTAACCCAGAAGAACATTAAGGTTCATCTGAATTTTGCCAAAACACACCTTGATGATACTCAAACTTTTTGGGAGAATGTCCTGGATTGATGAGTCGAAAAAATTGAAACTGTTTGGAAGACAGGGTTCCCGTTACATCTGGCGTAAACCAAATACAATATTTCACAAAAAATATTCACTGCGCACCTTTTTTGAAAGCATCATTGTTTTTGTAGATTGAACTGCAAGAGTAATGAATGCAATTCATATTGAGATGAATGACATCTGCGTATTTTTTAACAATGTATTTTCAGAACAAGTGCCTACTGATACAGTTGGGCCAACTTAAAAGACATTAAAAAAAAAAAAACCTAAGCTGTTGAACTCAGGTTGTGAATGAGTAAGGGATTAGAATATAGTGCTGAGGATGTGATGGCTGAACTCAGTTCTGGCTGACATTGCCCATCTGTGACTCGTCCCCACTCTGGAGCCCTCTGAGACTACTGCTGTCTGAGCCTTCTGCTGCACACATCCTTAGCCGGACGGATGGACATGCACAGCCACATGCAAATGCACAGATGGATCCATGTAGTCACACTCAATCAGATGACAGAAAGACATACTGTTGTTTTAAACAGATAAAATGAGCCCAGTTGTGTCAGTAACATTAATGATTCACATGCAGATTAACCAATCACCAAGTGTCTCTCTGTGGTTTAGGGACAGCGGCTGGCCCAGTGCTCCACTCTGAGCTTATAATAAGTGAGCTCTGGACTGAACCACTGCCATTTAGCTTTGTTGCCCCATCTTTCATTAGCTTTCACTCCGGGCGGTCCCAGGCCAGCCATGTCCAAAAGCTCCTTTAGGAGGGACCATGATGAAGATCAAAAGAACACACATTCAGCCAGAATCCCCGGGGAGTTCCTTTCTGTCTGTGGGTTTTTGAGCCCTGACTTATTCAGTGTGTCAGAATAGAGTACACAGGCAAGAGACTATTCTTTATACACAAAGCCCTGAGTTTTATAGTTGTAAATTCTGTGTGTGTGTGTGTGTGTGTATGTGACAGAGAGAGAGACAAATAGACAAATATGTCCAAATGGTGTCTAATCAGTAAGAAAATATGAGCCATGAGAGTAAACCTTTGTATTATAGGTAATGTTCTTACACTGCGCACCTTTTTTGAAAGCATCATTGTTTTTGTAGACTGAACTGCAAGAGTTATGAATGCAATTCATATTGAGATGAATGACAGTTACATATTCTTTCACAATGTATTTTCAGAACGAGTGCCTACTGATACAGTTGGGCCAACTTAAAAAAAGAAAAAAAAGAAAAAAACAAGAAAAAAAAAAACAAGTCCCCATCTGGTAAAACTGGTTAATGCTCCCCTGAGGATTTTTGTATACAGGTTACTACTTTTGCAATTTTAAATGTCTTGGAAGAGTTCACACACATTCACTACTATGAGTTACTATGACTGTTTACACCAATCAAGGGATATGAGACTTATGACTACCACCATAATGTATGATTGAAATGACAATTTAAATGTCGTACGCAAGTGCACTCAAGTTAGCATTACAACATATAGTATGCAATATAAATGAGCCTAAACTGACATGACTAATGACAGCATGAGAGCGTGTGACATGACCAAGATTACAATGTGACCGTGACAGATGTGGCTGATGCAGAGTACAAGTAAAGTGTTTCTGTAATCACTGATGATCTGCCATAGAAATAGTATCTGCATCAGTATTAAAGTGAACAAATGCAAGAGAAATATAGACAATATATACAGTGGTGTGAAAAAGTGTTTGCCCCCTTCCTCATTTCCTGTTCCTTTGCATGTTTGTCACACTTAAGTGTTTCGGAACATCAAACCAATTTAAACAATAGTCAAGGACAACACAAGTAAACACAAAATGCAATTTGTAAATGAAGGTGTTTATTATTAAAGGTGAGATAAG